>JAANDG010000182.1:0-242462 GCA_036852015.1 Pelodera strongyloides
CACAGAGGCATTCAAATTGTCTCCAAATAGTTCTGCATATCTAAATATAAGTGGTCTCTGTGCCCACGGGCTATATGTACTGTGGAAAAGATTTACATTTCCGACCGGCCATCCCGAACTACTTTATTGATTTCTTTTCTTTCTTTTCGCAATCCCGAACGCGCCCTAACATTTGGTTTTCTATCGCTTGGATCGGACGCAACTTTTTTAATCAATGAATTTCTCGCCGAAAACAGCGTTTTTCGTCGGATTTTTTCCAACTCTATGTTTTTCATACTGTACAGCTAATAAAAACACAAAGTATACATAAGGGTCAAAACGGTGACCGCGTCCTTTTAACGTTGCCAACCCTCTTAATCTTTCTTTGTCATGCAATCACTCCTCCGTTAATGAATCCCGAGCATTTTCCGAGAAACTAGGCCTTTCCGAGGATTTTCCGCCTATTTCCCGAGTATTCTCCGAGAAGATTCTCGGAAAAAGCTCGGAAAGTTTGAGGTTCTCGGGCCGAGCTCGGGAAATCGGCGGGCCGAGCTCGGGATTTGCACAAGGTCAAACAGAAGTGACTTTTAAAAAATTGTTCCTAAATTGTTTTTGGCATCTAAAATAGTATTAAAATAGACATAAAAATGCATTCATCAGCGCCTCTTTCCTATTTTGCCGTTGTTTGCTTTTTTGTTGTTGTTTTGTTAATATTAAAATAAACATTGTTATTTGCTTTTGTGTAATTATTCGTTATTATTATTATTATTTTTTGTATAGGCGGAGGTTTTTTGCCGCGGTGCGGCGTGCGGTGGGAGGTGTATCGTTCTCTGCGCCCTCCGCGACGAGAGAGTGTTTCCGAGTATTTTCCGCCAATTCTCCGAGCTCGGCCCGCGTAAAAACCTAGTAGGAAAATACTAAAAAACTTTCTGGTTTTTCCGCGGCCCGAGCTCGGAGAATTGGCGGAAAATACTCGGAAACAAAGATCATAGGCGCTGCCTAGACGCTTTGCAAGCCATAGGTAACTTAAACCTTTAAAAACCGAAACACAATATTTACGATAAAGACGCAAGAACAACACACATCTTCATTAGACGGGGCATCTGACTTCTCAATACGCTTCACACCACCATCGAGACATTTATAGTCATCAAATCCTTTCCGTAACAGTACTATGTACGTTTTCTCCAAGAAGAGGGTATAGTGATCCGCACGATTACCACCACATAAGCGGAAAACTTTTCTGTAATGACAACTGTACATTACGAGAGTAAAAACTTCAAACAATAGAGACAACCTCGATCAGAGCAATCACAACACAAGTATAGTTTCGAGTTTCGAATTTTTGAGGATTTCATATGCTACTGCCACTAAAGTCACCATTAATCTATACCGACAATCGATAACGATGCACCCCTCCCCTAGGTCGCATATGTATTAACAAACATATGAGATAAACATCACCTAGCCAAGTGCAGAAGCGCCTTGATCCAGAATAACGCCACCCAATCTCGTACGCAAGAGCGCAACTGTGAGTGAGTTACGTTCGGTGACCGGCTTTCCATTTTGCGAAGCCATACTGGAAAGTTCCCCATCTAAAGCAATACAGTGTATCCCATGACTAAGGACGGGCTCCAAACACTAAACATGTGCGCATTTCTTAAGAGTCCGGACCACAAGGTTTTAATTTTTACTGTATTTACTATTTATATCACTTTTTTCTAATATCCGACTGTCATGAAGGCATACCAGAAGGCTTTACATTTTTGCGCTGCGACGCTTCGTCGCTTCATAAGTTAATAACCGAATGCAACTAAGAGTGCGCGTGGTGTGACAAGTGACAGCGATGATAATTAAGGGAAACTAACCTTCAATTGCGGTAAATTGTTAAACAACGGGTAACCAATCGGCCAGTTGGTTAAGTTTTCTGTAACGGAAGCGAGGATTGCTTCCTGATTGCTCTTGCCAATCAGATTCGGCTAAACATCGAATTAACTGCCAAGCAACTTTAATATCAATGTTTACTTGTAATTGCTCACGCGGATACTTAATTACTTACAAACGAGGAAACGTGAAGCTGACATTCATCGAAAAAGTAGTGACCTCGATAATTGTTGTCACTGTAATCGTTATGGATGCAAAGAAGGGGTTGCAGAACAGCTACGGTAATCGCAATAGGAACTACATGGGGAGAGAGCTTTTCCTTTATCATGGACAACATGCATTCCAATTTCCAAATTACCAATTAACACATGAAAAATCAAAAATTGAATTAGATGTTAGAAAAGGTTTGAACACTTGAAACCTACCAATTTCACATAATCCAACACAATTCCAAAAATTTCCTGTGCTTTCCGACGATTCAGTTTTCCTTGAACTCTGAACACATAGTATTGTGTTCAATTAACAAAAACCGTAGTATACACTTCACAACTAGAAATTCTATTTTATACGCATTTAATTAAATGCTTTTATAGATTTGAACCTCATAAGAGCAACCTAATTAAGAAACTATCAGGGCAACTTACAGTAGTTCGTGACAGGGGAGAGCAGAAAGATCAGGCAACCGTTGAAATGCAATATTCTTCAAACTATACTCGTGGAAGAGATGGAGACGTGTCAATTGAACAGCGTCCCTGAAACTAGCAGATTAACATTCCCGTCGGCAGAAAGAAAATAATTTATCTTATAAATATACGATATGCACAATGTACGAATAAGATCACAACAAAAATACCTGAGTGCCTCGAGGGATTTTTCATGAATCAATTTGTAATTTCTAATGTCACACATCACGCGCAGCATTGTCTCATCATTGTTCCGAGCAACCTGGAAACAAAAAATAAAAATAACTATTTAGTACAGCGCTTCAATATTCTCACGGAAGTCGTACAACTCAAAACGTCGCACAAAATTGAAGAGCAATTTCGTAAAAAGGTTGCGCAGCGCCACAGCTGAGCGAAATATGTGCAACTCCAGCTGGCACACGTCTAGCGCACATGTGGCACACTTCTCGCGTGCATGTGGCACATTTGCTGTGGCAATTTGACACAGTTTTCACTGAAGAAAATAAACACTACCTCAGAAAAATCATGCCCTTTGCTTGTCTGAGACATCTCATCAGCTTTGATAAGAAAACTATCCCGCTTGCATGGCGCATACTCTAAAATGCTCGACGATACGAAAATTCGGAAGAAAGAAGAATATCTGACGTACACGACTCTTTTTTTCACTCATGCACTTTCCCTTAAGTAAATAACTCACCTTTAATTTCACCTACTTCTTTCAATTTACAATTTTCTTTCCTCATCCGAGAGCAAGTTATTCACTACTTCTACCGCAACCAATACGAACCTGAATATAAAATCATTCAATTAATCGTCGAAAATATAGAGTAAATACGGTGAGCAAAGATACAGCGAAATAAAAACAACGCTCACCAAACGTCATTGCTTGCTAGAAACAAAACTCAAAAAATAAAACCGAATAAATTATAAATATTTATCAAAAAAGAACATGTATATTAATTAGCCTGACTAAACTGCGAGAAGCCAAACGGCACAGTACAAAAGTACATGTTAACATACACAAAAGATTCATATATTACAAAACAACTCTCTATAAGCTAGCAAAAACGACAAAGAATAATATACTCAGAGGTCGCTTGCATTTGAAAAAAAATCCCCTATACATAAGACAACTGGGATAAAAAAACTATAAAGATATACTCGAGAAAAAAGACGAGTTTTGCGTACACTAGCAGTTTTGGCGTGAAAAGCGTGGCGTTGGCGCGTTGGTCTACAGTCTACACCATACAAAACAAACAAAACGCAGAAAATGTAAAGCCTAAGTAAATAAAAATACAATAATATAAACAATAAAGAAAGCAACAAGGACACCGGGAAAAATACAAGTAAAAAATGAAGCGCCAAAGGAAAAAATGACCCTCTCACTAGCGTTAACACAATTGTGGGACATGTACATACAATAACTGACTAATAACTGAAAATACGAAGTAAACATAAGTCAATATTAAGTACAAAGTGGAATATGGACATAGTACTGTTGGAACGCAATATGGATAAGTATATGTGCAATCCGAATCAATAAAAAAGTGACTCCGAAGTAAAAACACAGACCTAGTAGTACATTAAAAAGACGACGCAACTATTCAAAAATTGACCACACACTGTATATACTGAATGCAAATAATACCTAAGGTACTATCAAGAAAGAACAGTAATTCGGAATGAAAAACACTTTTTATGTGTAGTCAGTCTAGCTAGTCAATATGTGTATGCTTAGCGCAAATCGAGTCAAGCTGCAGTCCAAAACAGCCCAGCTAACTGAGCTAACAATAAGTCTACATCTACGAAAAACAAACTAACAACTTCAACATGGGACGTGCACGTGCTTAGAGAAGATAAATCACCGAAAACAAAAGGCACCTGATACCGATAAGACTGAAAATAAATAAAAACCGGGAAATAATTATCCACTAAAGGGGGTTTGAAGCCAAATCCTTTAAACGATATAAACGAAAGGCTATCCGCAAGTTAGGCTGAAAAAGTCTCCAAACAAAATTAAAGATACAATGATCAAAATCCTCCAGAGATAGTGACAGACAGACAAGAGACGCACGATGCACCAGTTCAGTGAACTGTCTACGGAAGAATAAAGGTGGTTGAAAGTTGTCAATAAGCATGGCTAAGAAAACAGACCATACAGCAATTCATTCGTAAGTTCGCCTTCGTTATCCAATATCACATTTGTTTCGAAAGAGAAGTATTGTCTGTAAAACAGAAAATGAAAAATAAAACAGGTAAAGTAGTTTCTGAATAAGTGGCTCACAGAAATGAAAATAAATACGTCTGACTGAATGTTCATGAACAACTCCATGGCTTAACTCTTCATTATCAACACACGGTAGCGGGGTGCCACGCACCAAGGGCACTCATAGGAAGGACTATAAAGATAAAACAAGTTGCAGACAAATTTTAACTTTTAACTAATGATGAGATACTGTCCACGTCCAGTAGTAAACCCAAAATTAACAACAACAAAAAACTCATAAACGCAAACCTATATGGACGACATCGTAGCAAATAATTGCCTCAAGAAACCTTGTGCCCTGTCCATTGTTTGTGCGACCACTTCTTTACAAGCCTCCTAAACCATCCATACTACTATTATTAACTAGGAAAAACGCGTTTTGGCAGAATAGCTATGCATACACTCCAGTTCATTGAACGATTCGACTAGTATATACACATTTCAGTGGATAGTGCCTGCATATATACACTTCCACATATTTGAAAAAGTGGACAATAAACGTGCTACTTCCTACTTCCTACTACAAACACTGCGACACAAGTCAACTCGTCTCGTCCAATACACTAAAGTTATCCATACAAATAAAAAAAAACGCTTACCGGTGTTGTCATCTTCATTTGTTGTCTTAGTTTCGTGAGACCCTCCAGGTCTGCCATAAGGTCAGGAACACTGACATTCACACACAAAACTTTATTTGCAGGTTTATGTCCATTCGTAACAGCCTTGAAGTGCTAAATAGACGGACGTTAAAGCGACACAGCAGGACATAAGGAGAAAGTGAAGTTGGATTTGGACAATTGTATTCCCTTATAGCAAGTGTATTTGCAATAAAATAATGCAGTAAAGCAGTTGTCCACCATAAGCCTCACAAACCCTGTTTAAAATTGAAACAAACAAGACCATAATAGGGTAACTTTCCGCTTCCTTCATTGTTACACGTACAATCATTACACCAATAAATAAATACATGTGTTATTTAGTTATTTTGTCATACACGCATACTTCAGTATATAACCGACCTCAAACATATTTGCCAAATTGCTTGAGCGTTGCGTATCCTGAGGCTCGACGGAACGCCACATACTAGAAAGACCAAGCAGCACCTGGAATAATACTTAAATACATCCTACTGGCTCTTAACACTGACGAACTCAGACGAAACTTAACACTGACGAATTCTGGCGCGAAAATTTCGGGACGCGCGAAATGTAGGCGCGACAACTGTATGAAAATGCGAAACCAAAAAAGCGAGGTGGGGGGGGGGGGGGGAGATGGCGCACCTTTTTTGACGCGCACTTTCAAAGTTTCGCGTTTCCGAGTTTTCGCTCCATCTTAAATGCGCCCTTAGAATATATAATTTTAATTCACCTTTTTGCACATTAACTGTGCTTCTCCCCCTCTCCATTCTTCCGAAGATCGTTCCACAACACGTTGCAACATGGGAAAGAAGCCATCGTACATAGCCATCATTAACTTAGTGTCCAATTGCACCTTCAGTACAGTCGCCGAGCAGATTAGCACAGAAGCCGACTGCAACATGACATTAAAAAGGACAACTGACTAACGCCTACTTTACGGTCAACACTTGAACTATATCAACTCTTGACATTTCGCGCCATCGCCGCGCAAAAGTGGGTCCCCTATGGCGGGGCGGCGCCCCTCTTCACCACTCTACGGTGCACGGGAAATGTGCCCACCTGGCGCTGGCCTGGCGTTCAAAAGGTACGCGGTGCGCGAACTGGAATGTAATTGAACACCAAACTACCTTATTTTTACTTACACGATCAACTACTAAGAAACAAGGGTTACTGGGTTACGGTACAACTCACAATTAGATTGAGCGAGAGAATCGAGTAGAGGAGATCCATGTCGATCACGTTCTTATGCACATCCTCCAAAGAGATCTCGCTAATAAAGACGTCGACGAGGCCCCACAGAGCTTGCATAAGCTTCAGGTCGGTCAACGCTTGCGAAATATTTTCGTGCAATCTGGAATGACGTGAAATCAGACGGCGAAATTAGCGAAAGCATTCCTGGATGATCAAAATATGCTGGATTGCAAATTGCAAGTAAATAACATGATGTATGATTTCATTTCATTCGACACACCCTGTGAACATGCGGCATCTCGTAAATGTACACTGTTTTATATGCCAATATCTACCAACCTTTGCACCGAGCAGTCGGCAAGAGATGCTGGGACAAATGAGCGGTGGCTTGCATTCGCGAACACCTGCTTGAAAATCGCGCACACAAATGCGAGCAACTCATACGCGGAGACCATCATCTGAAACAAAAAGCGGTACCGTTAAAGTGTATTTCTCTGGGCGATTATACAAATATATCGCCCGAGAAAAGGTGAACCGACGAACACCGAATATCGTCACCGCCAGTCATACAAGCCGTTAGCCGTATGCCGTATTCTTTCATTTAGACATATTGACATATTTCGATAGCCACGTCTGCCATAGCCGTTCGTTCGACAGGTCGAGAGCACGTTCAAAACGTTGTGAAAATCTCAATATCAAGTAGATGAAACGACACAAGTATGAACATAAAGAAACGACGAAACCTTACCTTAACTCTATAAGGCGTTATGTACGATAAGAATATGTATGGTATAAAAACTACAAAAATCACCTTGAAGAACAATTTGTAGTCGATAGAGTCGGGATTCCTCTCAAATTCGAGCAGCTCTTTCTGGACAAGTGTACTTAAATGGCTGAAAGAACACGATTATTGAAGCGGTATAACTGACGGTGTGTGAAACGTCGTGGGTGGGACAAAAATACTACCATGTACCAGCCTTCGTGAATAGGCCAGAAAACCGCTCTCCTCGTCAGCCAGCTCACAATTTTGCGTAAAATAAATAGGAATGCAGGTATCAAATATACGTTTCAAAAACCGCCTTGTCTCACCACGTTTATAATTCTTGTACATGAGAGTAAGTGGGCACAGAAAATAAAATATTATGTGAAACGGAAAACATACTTTTGACCATGCCGTAGCGAGCGAGCAATCATATACTGGCAGAACTTAAACGGCATTGGAGGATTAATCGCGCACGTAAAATCTGAAAACGTATTATAATTAAATGGAAAACGACCAGCATAGCTTAAACAATCTCACTTGTCTTCAAAATGTCAAAAAGTCGCGCAAAAACATCGATGGACAGCAAAAAATGAGTACCGACAAAAAAAAGTCTCACCGAGAAGGTTCCCCATGGGATTGTGGTCCGTTGGTGCAGAAAGTGGCCTCAGTTCCGGCCAATTGCGAAGAATCTTGAAAAATATGTTGTTGTTTTTTAGTTCTAGGCAAGTCTGACAAAAGTGATCAATTGTTCTAGCGACTAGTACCGACTCGTACGACTCGTACCCACATATATACGCACAAGCAAGTTCAAACCCCCCCCCCCCCCCCAACTACAGAACCGTTACGACAAAGGCAAATACTGGTAACAAAGAAAGTGTACCAGGTCCCTGATCGCCTCATCCTTTTCAGTCACTGAAAGCGGCGGTACTCGATTGTCCACACGGGCCTTGGCGCTGAAACAAGTACATATTTACGTCTAAACTACAGACTTTATTACGTAACACAGTACAAACAATCGAAGAAGACACAATACACCGGGATCGGGATACCAAAGAGATCGTAAACAGACACAAATAAAACCGTTACAAAACGTACTAGAATAGGGGGTTTAAATAAAAAAACATATAACTTACACTTCGTAGACAGGATGGGTGACATTCTTGTAAAAATGTCTGCTATGTTTGTCCATCAAGCTTTCCAAATATACCATCGGAGTGCGATCGCTGCTACTCATGTTCTTCCTCAACACATCAAGTAGGGTCTCCAACTAAATACAAATGGAAGAATGAATCGCATAGGAAGACAAGAACTATAGTGAATAAGGATCAATAGGGCAGTGACCAACACTAAAAACAGTCAAAGCGAAATTCGGCTTTTCACAGTGTGATAAGCGATAATTACATTTGACAACGTGTTCATCAACACATTTTCCCCAATTTCTATAAAGGAGAAGAGTTTATCACATAAAGGAGAAGAGTTTGTTTATGATTTTATTTGTTTTTATGACCGCAACGTCCGCCTGGTATATGTTACAATGTGAATCTACCATAGTATCGTCCAATAGTCTCAGTATAAAGTGAATTCGAAACCAATCAGTTACCTTTCTCTCAGTGAACTCTCTTTGACTGTCACCGAACCAAGGATGCACATTAGCTGTGAGCGGCTCGTGCACTGCCTGCGAATCGACCACCCCGAGGACTGGTTCCTCCTTCTTGCGATTGTGACTAAATATGAGCAAGTTCCACATATAATAGAAAAAATAGAGGTATATAAAGTAACAGTGATGTATAACAAGAATGTGGGAGTAAAACACCACAAAGCACACAACGTAACCAACCACCTTCGGAGTGACTCGATCCCCCGGAAAATCTCCAAAGGCCACTGCCAATTGACGTAAAAATATCACACCATGCATATTTTTTTTCAAAGACGACAACATTCATCAACCTCTCCCTGACGCAGAACTTATATGACCTGACCATGCAAAAAATTGACAAAAGACAAGAAAACCAAACTTAAATAAACAAATATTAGACTCACTGCTCGATCTTTTTCTTCAGCTGATCGTTTTCTTCACGCACCTTTTCCTGCATATCCATGGGCAGATGAGACAGGAGATCACGTTTTCCTGTATCGTCCATCGGCACTTTATCTAAATAACCAAACAATTCTTATTTGGCATGTTCCATTGATTGATTGGGCAAGATCAAGTAGTATGTATGTACGGTATCTTATTATATAAAGTTGGGAGCTTTGTTTGTTTGTGCGTTTGTTTGAGTGTACGTTTGGACGATGTGCGTTACGCTCAGGTTGTAGGATTGGTTCAGTAGTTCACGATCCCGTGCACTGAGCCATCTCACTTCCCGACCCTCTCACAAACGTCCAAAAAAGGCTGCATATATGGAATATGTGTGGTGTATCGTTCGGGCGTTTCCGCGGCGCTCAAAGTACTAGGTGTAAACTACAAAGAACATGCAAATCTAGAGCAACAAAAGAAGGGACGAAGCGAGGATTTTAACTTTTAACGTATGATCCTTGCCCTAATTCTTAAAAGAAAAGGATAGAAAAAAAACTAACCAAAATCAAACATCCAGTCACAATGTTTGTTCACGTATACATAGCAATAGGCACTGCACGTATTCCCCACTCCACCAATGGAATCCTTCTCTACCTCAAAAAAGTTGTACAGTGATAGTGAATAGTGTTAAAGATGCGGTCACTTAATTAACTGCAATTGATGTAGCTGTAGAAACAATCGGTATGTATCATATTGTGTAACAATTTACAATACAAAACCTTACTTAATGCACAATTCAAAATACGAAAAAAATACAACGTAATGTAAATACGCAAAAAAAATTCAATCGAATCATAACTAAATTCATTAACTTCTTTAATACCTACCACATTCCAGTCAACAAGTTCCACTGATTTGTCATTCAGCTTCTGCCATCGTTCACGATCTGAAATAAAATAAAAATGTATCGTAAGCACGCTTATCACACCGGTAGACCTTGACATTCGCCATGATAAAAACATTCAGAAATAAAGATTTCTTTCTTGCTTACATATAATGAAGTGACTGAGTGAGTCAAATCAAATAAGTAAACCGAATAGAGTAAATGGGGCAAGTCCTTCACTACTAAAGGGGACTAAAACTACGAAATAAGTAAACAACTGATAAATTGATAAGTCAAAAAGGGGGAGTCATCGCAAGTTAGCACTACTTACTGAAGACAACAACACATACTGATGTGAGTCCATAAAATGTGAAAGGCTTCTTGTTAGCTATACTACGCACGCAAACAGAACCCTTCTTACCTGTGGGATTCCTCACATATGCCCAGTAATGCCCAAGATTTGCCTCCCCTTCGTGAATGATTACGGCATGCATCTCATATTCATCTAAAGAATGATAGAGCATATCACCATCAAATTTTATACAAAAAGCAACAATAAACAGAGAGACATATAATAATCCTATACTGTAATCTATACGAATACTAATTTACTAATGATAAAATAATAAATAATATACATCTCGAAAATAAAGTGTGTGTGTGTGGCATAATTTTGATTTAAAAATTAAAATTAACCTATATTTCATCTTTATTCTGGCGGACCACGGACCACTAAATATTAATAATAATTGAGTAAATAAATAACAAAAAGAACAACTAATACCTTCTTGCAGTCCTGGTTGCTCAAATGTGTTTGCAATGCAGAGTTCCAAATTATTACACTTTTCGCGCAGCACTAAACAACGATTTAGAAATGAACTACACGAGCACACAAGGGAAAATGACTACCCAAGTTAAATATTACAGTTTCTACGTTACCAACCTAACTATTAGTATTACGGTTCATTTAGAACAACGTTGGCGATATTCTCTCATATCTTAAAATCTTAAAATCTAAAAAAAAAAACAGCACCTTGCTCCCGATTCTGAGCCTCTGCGTGTACCTGCGATAGAGTATCCGCAAGATTCTTCAGTGAATTAGGATCGCCATCACAAACAGGAACTATCGCCTTCTCTGCGGGCACAAACGATCGTCTTTCTGCTAACTAAAACAAATGGTTTCACGAACTGGAAGACCATAGAAAATAGTTATACTTAACTATAACTAACTAAGTATGTCACAGAGTACACTCGCAAGTGTAAATGAAACTGCAACATCAGCAACAGCAAAGTGATTTACATACCGCATGACGCATGATACATCAGCATCAGCAATGCACTGAGATGAGAGACAATTCAATTTCAATAGTGAACAAAAATGCAGCCACATTAAACCCATGTATTACCTCTTTCCTTCTAGCTGCTGGTCCTGGTTCGTTTCTGTTGGGCGGGCCATACGGCACAGGTCCGGGCAGTGGAAAAGCTGTCGAAGTGGAAACTGAACTCGTGGTGGTAGCAGTAGTAGAATCCTCCAGAGACAAAGAGGGTTGCGTGACATCGTCAGAACTAATAAATAACAAAAAATTTTGCACACATTTAAAGGCAAGGAAGGATCAAGCCCACGAAGAAACTCGTGAAGAGACTGCACCAGCGCAATCCGCAATCCTTACAAACGACGAAACGACTATTAAAAAATTATAACGGAAAACTAATTTCTTACTGCGAACATGTCCCATCCAAATAAGAAATGGCAGATTGAAGGATCTTCTGCAGCGAGCAACTGCCGGAATCCAATGGAAATTCCTCAAATCTAAACTAACAATTTTAATTTTAATTATTATATACTAATAATTTAATTATACAATTAAGTATCATTGTATCATACCCAACCCCTCATATTAAAACCGAAACGCCGCGTCTCATTAGACTCGGATTTTTGTCTACAAGATGCAAGACATTGCAAGAATAATGAAATGATAACACTTATCAGTTGCACAAAACTGTTCAATAAACAACGAAAAGATGCTAATAATGATGACTCATACTATCCGGCAATTCATATACAAAAGAAGCGAATAAAACAGCTACCAAAATCAAGATAAAAACTGAATTTAGGAGACTTCTACTGGACAGCTAGGACAACTGGCCGGCCGTCGCGTTAGGGGAAAAACTTGAAAAGAAACCAACCCCTTCAACTGAGCCTTGGCATGTCCCAGTTCTTTACGTTGTCCTTGTCGCGCGGAATGTAGCAACTTCACCCGCTCGCTATTTTTCAGCATATACCTAAAAGAACCACACTGCATTATGTATTTAAAAAAAAGCAGAAACCGCGAATCGTTCCATATCTCACCTAGTATAATAATAATAATAATAATAATAATAATAATAATAATAATAATAATAATAAAAATAATAATAATAAGATCACCCTCAAAAAGTTTTAAGAGGGTACCATTCTTTGATGAAAGATAAAATATCGTATTCGATCCCATGCTGGTACTCTGCCACACTTGAACACGATAAGATGATACACTAGATACACACATACCTATCCATAAAGATCCTAGGCGAACAATGAAATTCATTGTGCAGTTTGTGTGTTCTTCCCTCTTGATAACTGAACCGACCAGGGCAAAAGAGGAGCACGGGAGGGAGATACTCAAACCACGTCTGCAATTACCAATCAATAGAAATTAGAAATGACGAACAAGGGAACAAGAAACCCGAAAATGCAAAACGACAGCTGTACTGAACTTCAAATTCTAATTTATTACCATCAAAATACTCACCTCATTACCCGAATCGACTCCAAAATGCGCAGCCTCAAGAGAATCATGGAGATTATCATAACTGACATCCAAACTCCACATCTGCACCGAGTTGTCGACTGACCGAGGTGTCGCATCTGAAATGCTCTAAGGAGTAAAAAGATCCTCAAACCGGGGTAGAAAAAGAAACACAACCAGCTCGCAGGGAACTGACTAGTCTGTTCTTTGAGAGACCTGGGTTAATTTAGCCCAACGAAAAAAAAAACAATAAAAACAGCCCATCCCTTACGATTTGATAAGATAATTTGTCAGTCTTGCACCGCTAGTATCTCGCTCAGATTTAAGCTGAACTAACTCATTTAGTCATTGTCCAAACTATCCAAACTACTAACTACACTCCGACCAACCCAACGAACCCGTATTTGATGTCTCGATGGCCTTTCCATGAAAGAGATCTGCCAGTGGCGATTTCATTGGTGGCTTCCATTCAGGCAACTCAACATCAACCGAGGATCTTGGCTTCTCTGCGGGCTGAATTGCCTCCTCTGCGTGTGTATGCTCCAGCTCCTGCTCCATGGGCTTGGGCGAATTAACAATAGAAGGCAGTTCCGGCATAGCAAACAACGGAGCGCCTTGTTCATCGCTGGAGTGGAAAAAATTACTTCAGTGTAATAAAGTAATAAATGCATATTTTACATTTCCATGAACATTCTACATTAACAAGGAACGGAAAACTCAGGAAGATGGACGAGCAAACGAAGAAAGGAACGCCGAAAGGCAAGAAGATAGCAGCAAAAAAAAAACCCGAAGCACATACGTGGGTTCCATTTTCAGATTCGCATCTTCAGATGCATCGGCTGTTACACTAACGTCCATCGCTTCACTCCCAGCCACGGATTTCATCTGAAATTGAAATATCAACTTCTATGTACTAATATATCTAATTCGAAAAGGATTAACTTTATAAATTTCCTTCAAAAATCCTCAAGAGCAAAAAAAACACACACAAAACTATATGCGCAAAAAGCAAACCTCCGTGGATTCTCCCATCTGCACGTCATTATTGACACTAATTGTCAACTCCGTGCTCCTACCCGCCTGTAGACCTCGTTCAGTCCAGTCGAGCAACTTCAGTAGCATTTCCGTGGCATCCTACAGAAAGGAAAGGATATGTGAACTGTAAACAAAAAGAACCCCCCCCCCCCACCAGAATAAGGGCACAAATTCACAGGGCTTACTGGGGTTTCCATGTATGCCAAAAACAACTGTGCGTTCCCTTCCAAGTATGGAAAAATTTACCGTATTTTCCCTGAATTGAATATTTGACATGAGAAATTAATACATGGGTCTCGCGAAGTCGTAAAATGCGGTAAATTTGTCCGGATACTTGGAAACCCCATAAAAGATGATATGTTTAGCTTAGTGAACGTTAGCAAAACAATACGTTTCAAAAAAATGTAATTCTAATCTAGAGATGCACAACGTCAATGAAAAGGTGGTTGGTGAGGGTGCGGGATTTCACTTACGTAACGACTTAAAGGGATAGGTTCAGCTCGAATTGCATCTTTTTTTATAATTTCTATTGATAGTATGACCTATGACGGTCAAGTTGCGAAAATTGCAGCAAATTTCCTTTGCTCCCCGAGGCAGGAGCACGCTCAAAGGCTAAACTACCTCGAATTAATAAAACAACTGGCCTACCGTACACAGGCGGCATCGATTAAAAATAGTTAAAGGTGTATCATTTAATTTTCACACCTACCCCGCCACAAAAGCGGGCCGGCTGCATTCATTTTGTATTTCTTATGCTGTAAATAATACCTTTTAGTCTACCTGTTTATTTCGATATTGTGCGATTAATATTGATATGTAGCAACTTTTCAATGTCTGTCTACCTGCCATTTCACACAATGCAGTTACGTTATTTGATATTATATTGAGTATTTCCAATATTTTAGATTATAATGAGGAAGTATTTGATATATACTTTTAAATAGTAAAGTTTGTGGTATACGCGGGCTTTTGTTTAAGTTCATATTTGCTAGTGTACCTATTGTAAGTGATATTCTATTAAGTGAAAACATGGATGCAGTCAATGCAGAGAGATACAGATGACTCGACAAGTGATGCAGTTATCATGTGTTGCTGCATTGAGGAGCAGTTTACAGACAAGTAAGTATGTATATATTTATCACATATATACCTGTAAAATACAGGAGCAGTATAACATTTACGGGCTTTATCTTGCAAATATCGCAGAATTGTATTAAGAAAATGTTCAAATAGGAACGTAAATTTCATCTTTCACCTCTAGTGCTCGTCTGAGAACAGCACTCTCTATTTCTTTTTGACCGTGATTCTAGCAAATGTATTATTTTGTTGTCGAAGGTATTGTTAACATATAGCGTGTTAATCACCATTTCCGAATGAGCGTGAACTCTAAAACTATTTCTGAGTGTTCGCTTGTTTCTGAGTATATTATATTCCTTTTAGGATATTGCCTTTCGATTTCGATGCCTCTCCTTCTCTCTGGTTACGCTCGGCGACAGGCATTTCATGTTAATTTATGTTTATTTGCTGTACTTACTGAATCCGTCAATTGTTAGCTCTCTCAAGCAACATAAACTGTTTTTAATGTCACGTTTGTCACGTCGCCGGACATATCATATCGAACAATCGAACCGCTGTTGTTTTGTACATTTTCCAGACTCTGAGATTACGTAGTAAAGATGGATGTAGTAGGATGCGCAGCGCACGACAGTTGCGAGTGTGATTAAGCGATTGTCTATACAATTAAAAATTGTGCGTTTGTAGGTGATGTGATGACCGGAAAAATATACTGTGCCTCCCTCTTCACACGAATCGGTTCCACGGCGATACGATCCCCAACCGAAAGATGAGAAGCCCGCTGTTCGATGTGAAGATCAAGATCAGCGGATCATGGTAAATGATAAGAACACGTTATTGTTTTCTTTGCAGTCAATTTTTATTCGTAGCCAATATAAACTTGTGCGGTTGCTGAGTGCTTATTACTAATTAACTAATTTCTCTTCTTTTCGATGCAAGGAGCATCCGAGCATCGCGCAGAACTAGCCCTATTTGAGGTGAGCGTAGCCACCTCTTTTAATTAACCAAAGCGCTTAGTTGTGTTTACTAATTAAATAGACTATACTTTGGTGCTTACTGGATACACAGTTCTCCGTACACAGTATTTGCCATATTACAAAACTTTTTTCAGATACGCCACAGGCCACAGGGATAAGGGACTTGGAGAAGCACACAATATAAGGATAGTTGTCTGCAAGTCTAGATTAAATTGCAGATTGCAAGCCATTAATCGTGCGGTTGATTAGTTTATTTATTACCCCTCGGTATCTCTTTCTTAAAAAAATCACAATTTCTACTATGTCCTAAGCTAAGCACCGCCACTTTCCAGTGTTATGATGTTTTCCTTGCAAATTTATTATGCGTCTAACCTAGCATGTGTTTGATTTCAGTTCGGTTGTTGCTGTTTTCCAAATCATTGAATGATGTTTTCCTTAGATTGTTTTGCTTTGTTTTCACATTCATAACTGGCCATGTTTGTGTGATTCCAATAAATTTTTTTATGAGTTGAATTATCGTGTGTGGGCATTTTTTTCGCTTGTTATGTTATGTGGGTGGGAGTGGTTTGTGGTTATTCCCTGGTGCTAAAATGCTCGTGGAATGTTAGGAGATTTTAAGTCAGGATTCGAGATTTTTTGCTTTCGCGACATTATACCGTGTCATTCTCACGCCCACTCATTTGGCTGAGTTGTCAGCCCAGTCGCGTACTACTGATTATAAGGTTATAAGGCCATTAAGCTTTATAATAATAATAAAAATACTTATATTTTCACAATTCTAATTCAATCATTCTAGTTTGTTGTTGGTCTTGCTTCTTCTTTGTGTCTGGCTATTCGCCATAATTACCAGCTGTTTGGCTAATTGCCACAATTGTTCTGCGCGGGACTGGTAAAGACAGCCTACGGTAGGCCAGTTGTTTTATTAATTCGAGGTAGTTTAACCTTTGAGCGTGCTCCTGCCTCGGGGAGCAAAGGAAATTTGCTGCAATTTTCGCAACTTGACCGTCATAGGTCATACTATCAATAGAAATTATAAAAAAAGATGCAATTCGAGCTGAACCTATCCCTTTAATAGAAAATAGAAGCTCCCTCATGCACCTGTTTGAGTCACGTCACATGGCCAATATACGCTCTCTCAGAGTATAAAAAAAGAAATAAACTAACCTGCTGGTGTCCAATAATGACCTGGCCACCATTAGCCCGACTATGAAGTGAGTTGAGTAGTTGAATAACAGGCGACGGATCAATGTACTTGTAATCAGAGCACTCCATTGCAGAGAAGAGTTCTCGCAAACGAACGATTAGGTCACGTTCGCTCACTTCCTGAAGTAGTGCAAGGATTAGAAGCTGTAGGTATTAAGGTATTTATAACAAAAAGAATATTCGTTGAAAACTAATAGACTGGAGCGTGAACAAGCGGATGAAAATAAAACAATTTGTATATCTTATTCTAAATATCCTTATTTTACAAAGGGAAAGGAAGAAAGTTTATCTGTCTGCTTGTGATGCTGCACGTTATTAAAGGCTATGTTTCAGGTGTTTGGTATAAGTAGGCCAACATCCGTGCCTTGACTACCTCATTTCGAAATAGGACTAGAATGCTGAAATTCTGACCAATAAACACGGACCTCCTGTTCATTCCTGTAGTCGGGATTCGTCCACTCAGATGGCACTCCCTCGTAGATAATCTTTCGAAGGGCCGGCAGACTGAATAACACCTGCGCATTGACATTGAACCAACACGAGTTGCCCATATTGAACAGACCCGTCTGCAAAACAATCATTGATAAGTTTATATTCTATGTTATGTGTGAACAAAGTTGTAAGTACCAAATAAAAAAGTGAGGTAACGGAGAAATTCGACTAACGGTTTGCCAATAGCGCAGGTACGTGGAACTATGCGACAATAAGAAAAAGAAACTTAAAAGAAAGCAGAAAAAATATGCTATTGATATGAAATCAAACACAGATAGGGAAAAGTCACTGACTTCCCAAAGTCCAAAGTAAATCCAGAACTATTGGAAAAGCTTACTAGCTCACACTAACTAAATAAAGCAAACACGAACCAATAGTCCGTTTTCCTTTAACACTAGCTGGGGATCCTCAGGAAGGCTTTTTTCGTATGAATTATCCGAAGATTGATTTGAGTAAATCAACGATTCCTCCAATGCTCTGAAAATAGTTCGAAATTTCGAAATGAGCCTATGACTATGATTGAATCCTTACTGCATTGTCCTAATCCTTACTTACACTTTACACTATGGAAAATAAGTATTTAACTATTTCTCCAAGCAGTGGACGCAAGCAATGTTCAGAATTGATTAGTAACTACTGACGTAGACATTCGAATATCAGACAAAATAAAAAGACGCAACCTCAAGCAGTGCAGTTCTTACTCCAAAACAGAGAGAATTAGATTTCGTTGCGTCAAAATGGTCAAAAGTGACAGACATTGAAAATTAAAATCTCTTAATAAATAAAAGGACCGCTCAATAAAAGGACAAGACTAAAAAGTATATGTGTACCTCTTAATATCGGCCGCCTCTCGATCGGCTGATGTTCTATTCGTGTCCTTGGACGATTCTTCAATTGCTCGTTGTACATGTTCATCGTCTGATTTCAGGTCACTCTGCTTCGGAGGGATCTAAAACGCGAATATTACCCACACTCATAAATAACTGAACAACATCGTACCGTCAACGTCAGATGACTTGACAAACATAACTTGACAAACAGACAACTTGACAAATATTACAAATTATAACTTGCACGTACAAAAAGTATATACCCAACCCGAGAGTAAATACATGTTGTTTAGCTTGACGGTCGAAACACCTCTAGAGATGATTGGTGCGTGATTTTACGCGCCACGGCTACATGCACAATCAGGAGACAGCACATGAACACCATACAAAAAAGTAAGGCACATACAGGGGCCGGTGTCTGAGCTCTCGGTTGCGAGTCCATTACACTGAAATATCGATCCATGGCTTCTTCAATAAACCCATCAATCAAGGGATCCTTTCCGCGATTAGTGAGTTCCTGAAGTATTTTGGATTAATACTAGGATAAGCCTTAGCACATCTCATGAATGACTATATTAGACTATATTTTATGCCTTTTGAAAAAAAGACAATAAAAAATAATTAATACCGCTGATAGTAAGCTCAAAATACACGCATAATAAATAAGGCGAAACGATGTGCGGTACAAAATTTGGCTCTATCCAAGAATAGGCGGCCTTAGCAAATTTCAGGCGGCCTTAGAGGTCAGGCGGCCTTAGCGAAGGAATAGGCGGCCTTATATCAAAATTACAGGCGGCCTTAGCGGTCAGGCGGCCTTACGGGAAGAATAGGCGGCCTTAGCCCAGGCGGCCATTGTTTAGGCGGCCTTAGCTTTTTTCATTTTTTTCTGGATTAATGTGTGCATTCATTTTTTCTCATTTTTCACACACTCTCTTCAAAGTCAAAACAAATATTGTATCTATTCACGCAGTAAACAAAAATTAATAAACGGAACCAGTCAATTAAAAAGGTACTGTAACTTTCACTTTCTCTTTCATTCACTTTCCTTTACTTTATAAAAGCTAGACAATCACGAGGGGTACGTACGTACAGGCAATTTCGATTCGACAAGCAACTTTTTCACGAGTTATTTCATTTCATTGCTACCCCCCCCCTCAGATGTCGTAGTGAAGCCTAAAGGGCACCCCATGTGGCCTCAATAGACTGAGTGTGCGCCCCGGGATCACTTGGATCCACTAAATTTAACTACTGATTAACGTAACTGTTAAAAAAGATGCTTGAGACCGACATAAGCTGCCCATCCGTCATTAACAACAATAGAACACGTTTTCACATTCTTTTGAACAAAAGGCAGGCAATAAAGTCACTGCACTTGCAAGTAAAATTCAAAAAAAAATAAGGCCGCCTGAACTAAGGCCGCCTAAACTAAGGCCGCCTAAACTAAGGCCGCCTGAAATAAGGCCGCCTATTCCTGTAAGGCCGCCTAATCCCAAAATAAGGCCGCCTGTTCCTGCAAGGCCGCCTATTCTGGGATAGAGCCCAAAATTTAATCACTGTCGTTTTCAGACATACAATCATCACACATGATTTAGACGTAGACGTATACAATTCGGTTTCAGAGTTCGGGTGTGTAAAACAAAATGTTCTTCCACAATATGTAATGCTCACCCTTATTGTGTTTAGGAGCCTGTCTTCGCTGAGCTCTCCAAAGGTACATTTGATTTGGTCAATCACTGTTTGTTCCGCTTCTGTCGCACCACCGCCCGACTAAACGGTGAGCTACAGTATGAAGAATAAAATATGTAGACACGAATAGCATTTAAAACGCCCCAAAAGTGCTTGAGAGGACTTCATCAAGCACCAGAAAATAAATAAAAAATACCTGGCGAAACCCGACGGCCTTAAATGGACCATTCTCAGAAGAGGTGCCCACATGCCTAGGGGCCGACATTTGAGGTGAAACCTGAAACAAATAATGGTATATTCGCAAACGACATTGCCTTGTTGTTAAAGCGAAATGCTAGCTCCTTTGGAAAATTTGCATATGATAAGCAAATCCTATGTATCCTATGCTAATTTTGTACGATTGCCGTGGACGATCGTACAAAATTAGCATAGGATACATAGGATTTGCTAACTTTTATGCACATTTTCCAAAGAGGCTAGCATTTCGCTTTAAGACTATGGAAACGTTACAAACAAATATGAAGAGACAGTTCCGGTGATACTCACGCCGAAAAAAGCGTGTAGGTAATGTGAGCTTAAAGTAAAGTGTAAGCTTAAACATAAAACATATAAACAATAATGGATGATAAGACAATACAAACAACTACCGGGGCGGACTACCGAAAAACTGAAAAAAGCACACGATCATCATGTTTGCATCAATCTAGCATCATTTTCATTCAAAAGCAAAATTGCGCAATCGTGCACAAGATTGACGCTTTTTTGATCCTCGAGCGGTTTTTGCTGCGTCCGCGGTTCAGCTACGGTAGTCTATGAATGGTATAAAATCGTTGCTGGTACAAAATACAGTTCTGTTGCAAAACACAGTTCTATAATTAAAAACAATTGGACTCTCTAAATGAATTGGTAAATATTTAGAACGTTTGGATTTATGGGGTTTCAATGTACGGCAAAAATTGTTAATTTCTGCTTCCAAGTATGGGAAAATTTACTGTAGATTGCGAGATGCACATTCGATACTCGGAGGCAAAACGCACTGTTTTTGCCATACATTGAAACCCCATAAAGGATCGCCGAACTCAAATTTGTAAACTTTTCGATCGTGTCGGACGCAAACATTTCACAATAAAACGATCCCAAGTTTTCAACTCGAGGATAATCTTCTAGAGGGGCAACATTTGACTTTAGATATAAACATCTCTATTATGTATTCTCCCCATGTACATTTTTAATATACATGGCCCGTTTTGGTATAGTTTTCGGAATTCTTTTTGTTTGTCAAAGCTATTCATTGCGCATTGACAGCAATCTACCTTCAGTGTGTGAATGTAACGTCAACATTTAAAAAAAATGTAATTCAATTTTTTTATGAATGTCTGAGAAATTTAGTTACAGCCTATGATTGCCCTTATGGGGTTTCCATGTTTGCGATTCGCATTTGCGAAAATGACAAACCGCTGTCCATGTTCGAATCAACGTAAATGACAAGGTCCCGCAGCGATTTTGGATCTAGTGTGGATCTATTTCGAAATAGTACGGATCTATTTCAAATAGTATGGATCTAATACACTTTCGCTGCAGGACCATGTCAAACGTGCGATTCGCATGGGTTACGGTAGGCAGTTGACATGCATGTAAAATGACTCGAACATGGACAGCGGTTTGTCATTTTCGCAAGTGCGAATCGCATACATGGAAACCCCATAAATGATTCATGTGTTTATTTATTTCAGGTTCATCTCTAACTTCTTCATGTCACAAGATTAGCTGCAAGCTGCGTGATTGTTCAAAAAACCAACTATTGGACTATACGACAACGTAACGCGACGATCTTCTCTCCGTTCTCTCTTCTTGCAAATAAACCTAATTGCATACTACTGAGGCCGTATTCACCACTCCGTTTACCCCAGGAGAAAACTGTCTCTCGGAGAAAATTTACCTAGAAAGCGAGATTATGTCACAAATTTTGCATTCACCACTCACTCTCCTTCCCGAAAAATGCGTTCCAAAAGTTTTGTCTCTAGAGAAATGTTTACCCTTGAGTGGTGAATACGGCCTCAGATGTATACGAAATGATATAAATATTGCATACATATTTTGTCTTTCTCTTTGATTCTACCAAGCAGCATGCTAATTATATTACAGTTCTATTCTACTAAAGCTTTAGTGTTTCCATCCCAGGAAACATGGCTTGAGTTTTTGTGTTACTCTCGTTCCTTAGCCTTACGCTGGCCAAACTCTGTTGTTGGCCAAACTCTGTGGCCAAAAAAAAAGGAGGTTCGGCTAGGCTTCGCCGCGCACTCTCTTTTTGCATATTCTTTTTAAGTCGATATTTTGCAAGTGCCTTGTAGTGTTCATGCGGTTGAGGTGGTTCTTGCTTAGTTTTGCTTTACTTATGACTTTCTATCGCCTACATACAAGTGACATCCGTTGCACGGCGTTCACCATCTGACGTGGAGCGAGTAGCGAATCTATAACTTTCTGTGATGCCAGTCCTACCGTCGCAACAATGGATGCATATCACAGCGGCTTCTTGATTAAAAACACAACGACTCGTAGGGGCTTTAATTTACCTTCATTATATTCCTTGATGTTGTTTTTGCTGTTTAGTAAAAGGTTTTGATAATTTCTTGTTATTTATGGTGTATTTTAGCAATTGGTTACTGTAGTGGTGCTGTAGTAGCTACGCGATTTGTAGCTAGCAACCTGTATTCTAAATTTTGGATGCCGCCTACCGTAGTTGCTACGCTATTTATCACCTGGGCGCGCGTAACGCGGCCGCTTTCGCAGATACCCGCGCCGGGTACCGCGTGGCTACCCGCGCCGGGGGTCTCCGCGAAGCAACGCAGGGCGGGTAGGCGCGCGGGACCCGGGGCGGTGAGGGTTCAGAGAGGAGACATTGTGATCGTTGTCATTTTCATGAGTGGTCAAAAATGCACTAAAAACGTACTTTTGCTGGCATCGTTCGTAAATGTACGCAAATTATGAACATCTGAATTATAAGGACGTAAAATAGCTGCGAAATCACTCGTTGAAACCCGTTCTTATACCATGCCCAGACAAGCCGGGAGTCCCACTTCCGAGAGGTGGGTGGATGCGCCTGGTTCAGTAGGTTAACTGACTTGGCTTGTTAAATAACATATAGTCCACGTTGAGATCCACGGAATGCGCTTAATAGGCACATAAATGCTAGCTCCGTTCCATTCCCAGTTAGCGCACTTCTGGCGCACTTTTTGGAGGTACGCGGTCTGTGCGCGGAGTCGGTGCACACTGTCTACCACATGCACTCATTTCAGGAAACGTCGTTTAAGTACAGGAAAGAAGACTGAGCCGCCTGGTGGGGTTTCACTAGTTTTTTTGCGTTCCTATCTTTATTTTCAGAATTTTACTTTGATAATTTTATTAAAATAGTTGTTTCAATAATACCAAGTTTTTCCGCGTAAACAGCCTATTCGCATGGGCACGACACGCTTGTATTGTAACGCAAGAGTGGCAAGGGCGAATACAGTAGTATGTGTAAGGTGTAAACAGCAAACTTATAAGATTGTATTTTAGTTGGTAAGCCAAATGCACCAGATACGGAGATCAAATCGTTTCCGAACCTTGATTACAAAGACTTTGTTACATCATTTGACGTCGACTGGGATAGGGTACGTGGACAAATAAAGTTATTTCCAAAAATATCCGTAAACTACTGTAATGCACAACATGTCTATAACAACGACTGTAGGGAATCATGTGCGATCGATCCCTCCTGGCCCTCGCCCTAAGACTTTGAGCAATTTGTTATCTGGAACTCGTCGCCTAATGCTCAGGAGCTCTGCGGAACAAGTCATAAGCTTTGAAACCAGCTATTGAACCAACCTTTGAATAAAAGAGCACACTCTTGTAGCGTAAAAGATTAAAAACTTTTTGCAGGAAGAAAGCGGTGACTTCATCGAATTGGACACGGAAAAGAAGATGATCGTGTATTTGAGCAGTGATGCTGACTTCGCGTTGGAAAAGATTGCCTGTGGAGATATCATATTACAGGTTGATAGTTGATACTACTGAACTTTACACGGTGGTCGCGCCCAAAAAAGTAGCTGATTGCCGAACGAGTCCAGCGAGCGCTGTGCACCCAGTCAGGATGCCGACATTGTTCGTGGCGCACTCCTGGCGCACCAACGGCCCACTGCTTACACGTTAATGGCTTTTCCAAAGAAATTACTTTTTCGAGATACCTGTGAGGAGATACGCGTCCTGCTCATGCCCCATTTGCAAACATATTTCACTGTAGGACACACTACATACTCGATACTTTATACTAGATCCATATATTGTTTTTTTTGTTGATGAAATGACCTTTATTTAAAACACCAATACATTAAACATTGCAGGTTAATGGAGTCGAGTACGAACAGTCAGAGGATATTGAAGAAATTATGCACTCGAATAAGAAGGTATGAATCGCTTTTCTTGCCTTGTTTTCTTAAGATACCGCACAGGGCGCCCAAAAATTTGCGCACCGGTGGCGCACCTACCGTATTAATGCAAGAAGCGCGCCGCAAGTGTCCCATTTTTTCGACCCTTTCTTGTGTGCCGCTTTATCTGTCTATGTCTATATCCAAAGTCACATTCTTATCCGCCCCGTACATAATAATTCGCTTATTTAATTATTGTAAAGAGGAGGCCTGGAACCAAGCTCTCTAAAAATAAAGCATGCACCGTGCATGATTCCTCCTTATATTCCAGCTTGTGTTAGTCGTACGTCGACGTGAAAAGGGCCAACCCGTACCCGAAAAGAGGGCTAAACAAATCTGTTTGAATAGACAAGATGGAATGCAGTATCTCGTGATTACAGGTAGTTTCAACCATTCAAATGTATCATTCTTTCTCGCTGGTTCCTTCCTAAAATAAGTCTGTCTTTTGCTTGTGAGATTCTATCATAGTTTTGATAGTAACATTTCATTGTAGAAGATTACTTATAAGTTATTAAATATTTAATATTTAATGAACGTTTTATTTAGTCAAGAGAAAATCCAACGAACCTCCACCAAAAGGGCTGGGCTTTACTGTGAAACATCTAAGAAGCAGAATGTACATTTGTGCGGTAAGCATCAATACAGTTGAAAGTTTTTTGGCGCATAATACAATTTAATCTCATGGGGATTTTAAAAAATCATTTAGGTCACTCCGAACAGTGTCGCTGCCCAACATTTTGCTGTCGGTGATGCGCTTCTGGATCTAAACGGAGTGCCTGTCAGTTAAATTCTTCAAATATATAAAAGCTATTTTAGCGCAGGGCTCAAACAAAGGATTTGAGGGGTAACTGTTTCATGTCGATCTACATCTATTACACAGTCTGCGCGAGGCCTAAAGCTGGTCATGCTTTCTGGGTCAAAATTCCCCGCCCCGCACCATTTTTTCAGTTTTATAGCTTTTTTTCCAAATTATTTCAGCCTAACAATTTAGGTTCCATTCGTTGATTCCTCCTTCATTGGTCAGTATATGAAAGTGTTGACGGAAAAGGGAGGATTTACATCAGTTATCGAACGACCCGTCCACTTTGATACAGTCAAGATGCTCAATCGACTCTACATGTCTTTTGTAAGTTGGTTATCAGTCTGATTCATTTTTGATGGTGTTCTCGTCTGTATCCTAGTGATGTGGGGCCAGTCCGAACCGGCCTCTTTCTTACCCGCGCCTCTGTTTCACTAAGTTTCATGGCGTCATAGTATAGTTCACACACACGAATTCAAATTTACTATTCCTTAAAAACTTATTTTTTTGTGAAGTAATTAAGAATTCTCCATTTTCCATTCAGATTCCCCACGCTCAACCTGACCTCGAGATGTCCCCTGACGCTACAGTAATCGGAAAGGAAGCGTCAAACTTGCATAAGGTAAACACATCGACGCTTGTCATTCCAAGAGATATCTATAGCTGAATTATTACGATTTTGTCTACAGATCCGTTGAAAGCGGGCTTCAGCTGTGGCACCTACGCGTACGAAGTCATATTTTTTTATAAATCAAGTTTTCAGGAGGTGTTCAGCAAGCTCACTCCAAACCCAGTGCTGAAGGTGCAGGAGGGAAAGAAAAAGAAGAAAAGAAAGACTGTTGATCAATCAGAAGATGAGGGTGTCAAAGTTTGGGTGAGTTGCAATTGTCTTATTGTTAAACATAACAGGTCATGAGTATCGTGGATCATGGCGAAACTTTATTAGAAATGAAAATGAAACCA
Organism: Pelodera strongyloides; assembly: GCA_036852015.1. Classification (NCBI taxonomy): domain Eukaryota; kingdom Metazoa; phylum Nematoda; class Chromadorea; order Rhabditida; family Rhabditidae; genus Pelodera; species Pelodera strongyloides. The sequence goes on from JAANDG010000182.1 coordinate 26,613, forward strand.
AGTGCTTTATATAAAACTATACGTGGAGACTTTTCGACCAGACAACCAACACTTTAGCATTACGGGATTGGCCTTGTGCATTTCCTTATACTCTAATCGCATATATACTGGAACGCTTATTGGACGAACAATCTTAAACTACTAACCTTACCTTATTATCTAACAGTCTTGCGCGCAGCCTGAGATCTGTAACTTGCAGTTATTGCCTGGTTTAAAAATTCTTCTTTCCAGCTGAAGCTCCAAGAATGTCAGATAGGCACCAGTGTTCCTGATGACGAGCTTGAAGACCTGAGACCTGTACGTTTGCAATTAACTTATTCCCTCCCTCCACCACTCCCTCTCTCGTTTTTCTTCCTCTCCATCTCTCCCTCCCTCTCTTTCTTCCTCGCCCTGTCTTTCAATCTCTCTCACCATCTCTCCATCTTTCTCTCTCTTCTTTCTGTCTCTTCTCTCTGTTTTGAACGCACTTCTCAATGAATCAAAAGCATATATGAACTCATTTATTGCGAGATCTCAATCATATGTAATGTTGAAGCTGAAAGTCCAGTGTGCAGGAGTTTGCTGTTTGCGTGTGAAGGTTGGCCAGAGCAAGGAGACTAAAAACCGAACCTGAATAAAGTTGATAAGTATAACATAGGACTAGGCGCTGGTAGAGGGAGCCCAATTTTAATTTTGAGGATTCAGGGCTAACACTTTGTTGACTATGTGTTAATCATATGTCTGAACCTAATAAATCTAAGCCCAACTGATATATACACGGGCTGGGATGAGCCTAGGTCCTAGGATCATTTCCTTAGATTTAAATTTAATAAAAAAAAATTAATCTAAATTTGGGAAATATCCTCCAATTTTTCCAGGTAAAGAAGAAGGACCGCAGTCGCAGAAGGCACGAGCGTGGAAGCGGATCCCTATCCGAAATATTTGATCTTTTCTGATTATTGTCTTTCTCTATCTTTACTACTTCACATTAACAAGGATATGACTTTACCTTTTGAACTCTAAATGACAAATTTTTGGTATATAACACGAAAACACTATGATTGCGGTTATGATTAACAAGAGTAGTTCAAACGACCCCGTATGCATCTTATGTATCTTACTGTGTATCTTACTCTGTTTGTATCTTTCTGGGAATCTGATCCTGACATTGAAATGGCACTTCATAAGCATTTCAAACATAAAAGGAGCCAAGTTCTCAGCAAAAATACAGCGAGTCATTTTTCTGTTGTTAAACCCACTAACTGAATTTACTGAACGAACGCTGAATAAACATTTTGCCCCATGGAAAGTATGTTTTTGCCTAATTATGCTCCATCTGCTTCTCCGTGTTAAATACAGTAGGATGCAATTTTTTCTGATTTCTACTTACCGTATCTATAAATCCTGATAGGATCCTTCGGTGAATGGATGTGCAACCTGTACAGCTTCTCTATCTCTTTCTCTCACTTCTGTCTGCACTGTATCGTAGATCATCACACAAGGCACGGCGTAGAGACCCGTTTGCACAATGAAAAAGAACTGAAGTATAGGAAGTCGGTAGATATTGAAAATTGAGACAGCAAACAATTTACGAAAATAAATCAACCATTTATGCGCAGAAAGTCCAGAGTTTCCTGGCCCTAGCACTATGACTTCAATAAAAAAAATGTCATGTGTAGCTCGTCGTCTACGGGCTCAGGTCCTCTGCGGAACAAGAATTACACGTTGGACATTGTACTTTTCGCAAAAGGATTAATTTAAAATATGGAAAATTTAGTGCATTTGTATTGCAGAGTAATATACGACCAAACTGTGTTCGGTGTCTTTTTACATTATAATGTACATCTGTATGCCGATGACTTCAACTAAACCATATTGCCTACCCCTGCAGATATGTATCCGGCAGAAGTCCCTCCGAGATGTCGATTTGCAAATCCAAAGGCAAGCCACACAGAAATTGCATTCAATACGGCCAATACAAATGAATATACCATTTCCTGAAAAACGTCGAGTCAAGTAAGGACCATGGCCGACATAAAGTTTTCTGTGACAGAATTTCTACGAATATATCGCGCGATCCAAACTTCAGTATTGATTCTGAATGAAGTAAAGACCTTTAAAAGGGTTGTTGGTGATCAGCGAGATAAGGCTATGGTAATTTTTCCGCCGTTTTCTGCCTTACGTCCATGGTTCTTTGAACAATATTTTAAACATTCATTCTGCTAGTTCCAAGAATGTAAACTTCAAACTTACCACAACGTTCCACGTAACCGATCCATTTGAAATGGCATCCACTAATTGATCTTGGAGATTCATTGCGAATACTACGGTAGCGGCGGCAGATATTAGCAGCGAGCAGATGATAACAAACCACAGTACACCATTGTCACCTCCCGCAGTAGCACCCACACATATGGCCAGCACAATGGCCACTAGCTGGAATTTAAGTATTTATAACTTTCTTGGAATATCCTCACATGGCGATATCTTCCAAGTTCCAAACATTTACATTCTTAGACTCTGTTTATGGAAGATGCAAGACAGCTGTTTTCAGGGAAAGCCATTTATGGTAATAGATCCGCCTATTTAACAAACGTATTCCGAATCATAAGTAGGACAATTGGTCGTCCTGAGAATAAGCCCATAAATAGTTTTAAAAAAAGAACGCAGCTGACGCTTATTTTTTTGGAGATAAAACATCAACAGTAAAAAAAAACAAGAAACTCACCGCTTGTAATGGTTTGAAAACATGGGGAAGCTTCAAGAAAATATTGTCTCCAAGATCAATATTCATCTGAAGTCGGAAATAAACGGGGTGGAATACAACAAACAAGGTAATCTGACTGTATTTGAGATTTTTGTGGTGTCAAATGATCAAATTGCGAAATACAATATATGGCTGGCTTCAGAACCAATTAAAAAACAGAGCTCTGGTGCAACGGTTTCGTAACAATTTTATATCAGATCTACTCTACTAGCTTTCGTCTGCTCTGATGACCTCTGCGGAATAAGAATAAGGTATGTGTTTTTTAAGCGAAATATCGGACGGTTTTTGCAACGCATCGTGAACAGCTGAATTCTTACGTATTTATGCAAAGTTGCTTGAATTTAGCTCGATTTTTTATTCTAATTTATGTTCATGTGCGTAAGCTGCATAGGAACGCTGGTATACTCGATGTGTTTCAAAAATTGATCGTTTTCGCTTTAAAACTTTATTGAGCCACCCTTGAAGATTTGAATAAGTTGGCGCAAATGATCCAAAAAAAATGGGATTTCAGTTACAGATTACAACAGGAAAAAAATGGCGTTTATTTTCAACGAATCAACTGGTCATGCAGCGTAAAGTTTAGCAATAAGAAGCCATGCAATGAAACATAATCAATAGGACCTCTGTTCACTCCTTATCGCTTTGTGTACAGTGTACTTCTTACTGACCATTGAGTGATATCTTATCTATGATCAATATTATATGATACGGAAAATGAAATTGACCGTAGTAATTAGTTAATTGCTTCAACCGAAGCTACTGTACTCGTTTATTTATTGTGGATGGAGCGATCCAAGAAGTTTTCATTTCTGAGAAGAAGACCACTGATGGCGAGTCGAGTGGCTTGGAACTCAACTGCTAAAGAAGTTAACTAAACTTGTACTTTCGTGTTGTTCTCAGCTGGCATACGAGAAAAACCTAAGCAATCAACCGCTAACAATAAGAAGAGCACGAATAGAATTGTTCAGAACGACAAAGTGACCAAAGTGACCAAAACGTTCACTCACGGAAACAAGAGCTTTTTTTAGATCTGCTAAATTCTAGTTCACAGTAATTTTGAGCTAACCCGGCAGTTTTCACACAAAAGCTCCTGAGCTGAGCCCTTGAGGCGGCCATCCCACTTGGGACATGGAATGCTCATCCTGACTCCTGCGTCTTTTTACTGTAGTTCCGAGTGCTTATCAACAATTGAGTCTGCTTTGGTTATTACTAATTTATTTCAGGTTTCTGATCTCCTGTGTACATTCGTCGGTTACGCAACTAACTATGCGAATGCATGCGTCTCTGACTGGTCTTTCTGGCAATGGTCTCATGCACTCTCGTCCACCCACACATTCTTTCCTCCCAATGCTGGGATCTCCGTCTTTCCCCGGGACTACAAACTATATCACTATGCACACGCTAAACAATAGACTTTGGATCATGAGTGGCCTAGTTTCACGTATATAAAAACTTGTTTATTGCGTAATAGCTTGCATAATAGTATTATTTTTGTTGTCACAACTTATAATACATGACTTAAGTATACTGTACCATGTATTGATATATCTACAGAAACAGAGCATCTCCGCTAATAACATAGCCGATCATCTGTGTAAGTTAGCATTACATGTAACTTTATAACTTTGAAATGTTTTGCTTACTCCTAGTTAAGTTAAGTGTATGTGTATGGTGTGTGTTTCGAAAAATACTGTGCATAATAGTAGTCCTATTTATTGAACAGGTTTCCTATCTACAAATAATATTTCGTATTTTACATTTACAATTTAAATATGTTGTCTGTCAATATACAGTTTCACAATTTACATCTGAAATCAGTTGTGTATTACATCTATTTGTCTGTATTCTTTTATTGTTAGTATTTTTTTACTTGCACCTATCGCAGCCCAACCAACGCAAGAGCCGATGAGAGAAAGAAATTTAGCAAAGTCTTGAAACGCATGTTACTATGTAAGGATTATAAATTTACCAGTGGAATGAAGTGTCCTCTGAGCCGTCAGGCCTAATTTTTGATAGATAGAAAATCTTGACGAGAGGTGTAAAATTGACCGAAAAATACTTTGTTGGTAGGGTTTGCTCCAGGATCACAAGGTAGAAGAAGATAGTCTCGTGATGTTTACTCTAATATAATATAATTAAATAAACATGCGCCCATCAAAGATCAGCTCTGTTCCAGTCGAAAGTAGCCACTTTACCTTTACCGTATTATTCCCCACCGATCCGCTAAAATCATAGGTGTCCGGAAGCTGAGAATACGAGATTTTCCGCTCTTCTTTTTTGTTATCTCTCTGTCTCTGTCTCTCTCTGTCTCTCTCTCGCACTCACTTCTCCATTGTATCCTTTTTATCTCTCCCTATCTATCTCTCCCTCTCCCTTCCTCTCTTTCCTCACACATCAGATGTTTGTACGTAAAATGTTTCCAACTCCAGACGTTGAAGCTTTCGTTGAAATAGCATTCAGTTTCGAGAGTGTGCAAACAAGCAGACTAAGAGTGTAATATTCGGAGATTGTGGTTCGGAAATAAAGAGTGGAGAGAAAGAAAGTCCTGAAAAGAGTCAAAGACCAGTGATGAGTGAGGGGAGAGTGCCAGATGATCAGACAGAGTGCCCCCGCCTGGTCCCTCTCTCTCTTTGAGGGAGAGATCTACCTTTATCCCTCGTTGGAAAATCCGAATCGGCAAAGCTTGAAACCGTATCAAAGAAAGTTTGCCACCCGACTCATCCCTACGCCTTCCTGGTTTCTCTCTCTATCACTCTCTATATCTTCACACTTCAATAAACTCTCTCAGTTAAATAGTAAATCGATATTTCCAGTGAAGCATTTATTATCGATCTAAATAGATGTAAACTAGCATAAGCTCTCTCATGCCGTTGCATTTGCCATACAGCCATGTTGTGCCTTTCATTTCAAAGTGATGTATACGGTAGGTAGAGGCTAGAGGCTCTTCAGGCTCTTCTGTGCCCACAGTTATAGATCCCGTAAATACTTAGAGGAAGTAACCCTGTTTGGTGCAAATGTATCACAAAACATTTTTCCTAACTCATGTTTCTAAACAAAGTTTACTTCTTTTGTGTGGTGGAGGAAAACAAACCATTTAATGGGGTTTCGATGTATGCCTACCGTATTTTGTTACTACATTATTCCACATTGAACATTCACAATTAGTTCCAAAACACGGTAGATTTGACAGAAAAGGAACGGTTTTTGGCATACATCGAAACCCCATAATACATATTTTGCTTTACGTAGTATATCCTTACCTTACATTAGATGTACCCATTGTAGTTGGTCTTGAAATCCCCGCCGGTTGGCTAGGCTAGGTCTACGCGTTGTAAAGCCGGCTACGTAGGAGAGAGAGCTGCCTGTGCCTAATATCTAAGATCAGAAACAAACTCATGGATTCTTTGCGGAAAATCAATCGTGTTTAAACCAATAATCAAAATATTGATTGAAATGTGTTATTGATTTCTTTCCGCTCTCTTGCCTTTACCTCTACGGTTTCACAGTGACTTTCTATAATCCTAAACCATGACAATTTTTCTTTTGTTTATTCAAATGTTTTTGATGAGTATATGCGAGTAGCAGACTCCGCACTCCACACTTTCGAACGTCTATATCCATAGTCAATCCGCTGTGTAACCTACTGTATTACGAAATTTCCGAATTGTTCTGAATTTGCAAAAAAATCTTCAGCTTACGGTATTGGATAATTAGTGAAAATATACAACGACCGGTCCTTGGAACTTCAACCGCATTCCCATATGTTGTATGCAAATGAATATAATTGGAATGAAACAATCGCGCAACATCGCGCAGTTATTTGCATGCACTACATCGGAATTCAGCGTCCAGCACACTTTTCAAAAACCGGCTCGAGATTATTTTGCGTGAAGTTCAGTTTATTACGCTCACATCTGATTACTTTGTTTTGAAGCAAACTCCATAAAGATTAAATTTCTTTTCAGGAAACCTAATGGGAAACTAATGCCTTTTTTCGCGAACGCGCTACTCACCAACTATTAATAAAAGGTATGTTTTTTTTTAAATGAATAAGTGCTTTATAGAGTTCAAAAAGGTAATAGAGACCACACAAGAGCTGGACCAAGCTAATGAATATAATTAGACGAAAAACGCCTATTTGTTGATTCGTTGTATGAACTGTTTTGAGTTAGACTTACAATAATTTAAAATTACAGTAATCTTGACAATTGAAATCCAGTTATCCCCATTTTCATATAGTGGGTATTATTTGTGTTTATTGTGAAAGCACATCCGTTCTCTCCGTGCATCTTATGTGTATTCTTTTGAAACTATTACACCCACCACTAACACAAGCGTGCCCTCCCGGCCCAGCCAGAGGGTCGCACTTACATTTAGACAGAAATACACCAAAACTTTCCCAGATTTTGTTTATTTCGCTCCTAGCTTTCAAATAACTTCTTGTAAGTTTTCCACGTAACGATGGAGACTTACCTCTATTACAATTATGAACTTATGATCATACACATACTGTCACCTATCTTACCCTTGCCCATTCTGACCATCTTCTAATAGATTCCAAGAAGGTTTTTAATTCTGCTGCATAAGAATGTAGTTATTTGTGCTACTTTTATGTAGTTTTACTTATAGGTTTATAGTAAGTTGTGGCATAGTTGGCTGTTCGTGATTTGTGATCGCTATTTACGGTAACTAAACTGGTACGCATGCCTTTATATAATCTAAGCTGGTAAGATCTTTTCTAATAATTCTGTAGATGCGTCGATCGGAGAGCGGGAGTACAACAAATTGGGGCGGTGGAAGGTTGTCTGCATCTTCTTCGTCTATAAGATCATCCAACTACACACCATCCAGAACTTATGGTTCCACTAGGTGAGGTCAATGAAATTTTTCTGCGAAACTTTTTCTGCCCCTCCTCGAAAATCAGTTTGCTTGATATCAAATCGAAAGATGTTTGAAATACGATCCATATGACGTGAGAAGATAAGTAAAAGTAGCTCTAAGACTATGTACAACTTCCGGAATAAGATAAAATGCACGGATGTAACATGTAAGTCGTCTTTATGCCAACGTCATCATGACATCATCCTGGCCGGAATAAATCGCGTATAAACGTTAATTATAGAGAAAAACAAAGATGTTGGTTTACAAGATTAGGTTGCCCCAAAGAGGCTTCGCTTTCATGTGCATATATAAAACTGTTTCTGATGTTTTCCAGTCTCTCACAATATAAACCCTCATCATATGGTGCATCTTCCGGAGGCTACTCCTCATATACATCCCCGTATACTTCAACAGCCGATCGTTCACTTACAAGGTATCGATTTTTCATATTTGGTTTTTCTTTAATTTAGTTTTCTGATATAAGTAAAAGTTTGCACTCCAATATCGTACTCCTTTGCTCGGATTTTTGCTTGTTCGAAGCTCGTTGACACCCTCGTCGAGGCTAGATTCTATATGACGAGTTTTGAAGACTTTGGGCTAGGACAAGATATCATCCTTCTTATAAAATCTATGCCTGAGCGGGGAGATTTTGACTGTCCCTTGATTTTCTCTCCTTCTCAGTAAACATAAATTATTATTCAGATCTTCTACAACGAGTGCTGCATCTGGACGTTCATTGACACGTTCGGACTCTGCCGGAACGTCCCTATTATCTCGGACACATGTGCCAACAACCACTACAACGTATAGGTTTGTAGTTCGTTGAATTATGGAGCCAACTGTTTATTTATGAGCGAATTGAGCAGCACGTGGGCCACAATTTCGCCACAGGCGCGCCATCAGAAATTACACCTGCTGCGTATCCTGGCACCCGAAGAGGTCCTCCAACGTCAGCATGCGGAATTTTCATAAGTCTCTGTCTAACAAACAATACTTTTTAGATCACCATATACCTCGTCTACTCGTACAGCTTCTGGAGGACTTGGGGGATCGTACTCTACATACTCTCGAGGTTCTGACAGTCTCTATGGAACAGAGAGCAGCAGACGGAGAGACTCAGTGTACGGTAGTGAGACCACCACCAGAGGGCGTGATACCTCCATTTCAAGGGATATTTCATCATCGAGAAGGGACAACTCGTTGGCTAGAGACTCCTCTCTATCCAGGGACTCAGGTTTTAGGTTAGCTTATATTTGTTTAGATTTACTGATTGTTTATGGTTTAGAGTGTTGAGTGATAATTAATTGTCGTAACAACGAAACTCAAGAGTTGCGCGCGGCAACAGTTTGGGGGTGTTTCCCGCAAAAGAATTTAATGCGCGCCGCACAAGTTTTTTCACCGACTCCAGTTGCCGTTTTGGTGCGGGAAACACCCCCAATCTGTTGCGGGAAACACCCCCAAAACGTTGCCGAAAAGGTGCGGAAACGGTGCGGGATAAGTAGCAACTGCAAAAAGAAAGCATCGTGTTGGATTCGAACCTACACTCTTGTTAGCTACTTTCTCTAAACAGCGCCCTAGACCACTCGGCCACACAAAACATATGTGACGTGTGCTTGCGGAAAAACATAGTTACATCTAATGCAGTTACGGCAGATCCTCCGAGCGCTTTCAAAAACGTTGCCGAAAAGGTGCGGAAATGGTGCGGGGCGCCACCGTTTCCGCACCTTTTCGGGAAACACTTTGCGCGCCATTTCTATTCGGCGCGCATTTTGTTTCCCATTCCTTTGCGGCGCGCATTTTGTTTCCCGAAATGGTGCGGCGCGCAACTCATCGGCTCTCAGTGTATGCTGGCAGCATAATTCCTCGCACACCAAATAAAAAGTGGTTATTCTATGTTAACCATAACCAATAAACGGTTCGTGCAAATCGACGTGCACTAATTTTTACGAAAAACAAAAATAAGCATCTGCAATAGTTTCGTTCCATTTCAGAGACAGTTCCCTGTCCAGAAACTACTCTCGTGATGACTTCAGCTCTCTGAAAGATTCTTCTACACGTACGCACACTCCATCGTATCAATCATCAGAGAGGTAGATCTTACCGTGGTTCTCGCAGACTCAATTAATTTACGGCAGCAGCCAGGCATTACGTATCAGTGGCGTGCGCATGAACATCGAAAGGCTCCCGGGTGGGAGAATTTGTCTATAAGAATCGGGTACTCGCATGATTCCTCTCTTCCCCTTACGGGAGACTGGAAGCTTGTCTTTAGCGCGTGCATACGGCCACATGATACTTACGATCGTACCAAGATAGACTACGGTTGCCGGTAATTCTTAGCAGACCTGGTATTCATCTAACTCAATTTCTTATAGATATGAACCAACTGTCTACACTCCTTCTACCCGTATAGGATCGGCAGGCTACCAACCAACGGTGCATTCCAATATGCAAATTCAAGATCACCTTCCGGGTACCAAAGGACCCCTCTCCAGCAGAGATCTCATGGGAAATCCGAGGGCTTCCACCCAACTAATTACTAATAGATATGGGTGAGTTTATAATATAAAAGCTTATCAAAATAAACTTGAGAAGGAGAAAAAAATATGACCTATTAAAAACCAGATTCTTGAAGCTTATGTGTATGCTAAAGACTAATTTAGCTCACAGGCGCGTTACCAAGCTTTTGATTTGTACCAAAAACGCCCATATGTATTTCAATATATTTTAAAGTTATAGTCAACCATTACATGAGCATATTTCAATTTTGTTTCCTACAATTGTACCCTTATAGTGGTCCAAGTGTTCGTGAACTGGGAAAGCAGGCAGCTGAGAGAGCCTCCCGGGAACAGAAAGCATTGGAGATACGGGACTGGGAAGAGAGGGAGATACTCAGGGCGAAGTTGGAGGAGAGAGAAGGTAAGCGGTGCCATAGATCGTTTATGAACATGAATGGTGGAGTGCAGAGAGAGAGAGAGAGAGAGACTGAAGGGGAAACTAAAGTTACCAGTCATACTACATTACGAACTACTATTGCTGAATCATGTTCATGGATTTGTATCAATGAGTTGAAAGACACTACCATAACTGTAGTTTTTATTACTGTCCAGTGACTTCCCTGGCTCCCATAAATAATAAATATTCCAGCAGACCCAGTGGTTGAGTCAATCCTTCGCAATCGTGAGTCCGCGTCCGACAAGGTTCGCGAGGAGTCTCGGAGGACTGCCGAGGTGCAGGCCATAGTTGCGAGTCATGCTCCTCCCCCTCCTCCACTCTCCCCTCCAGAAACTGTCAGTTATCTGAAGAAGAAGGAAATGCAAAAGATGATCAAGAGAGATCTCGTCGACGACTACACGAGAAAACCGACGGCAAAGGTAAAGGCGAGAATATTGGCAATTAAACACGGAGCGGCAAAATTGCCTCCGAAACCAGTGCATTACTAACAAGATTTTAGTGTTTATATGGAAAAAAAATAATAGAGGTCTATTAACGATGCCATATATAAACTAAAAAAGCTGCGTAATATAGTTACTCCATACACAACTGCCAGCCCCCATACCATGAACAAGTTTGCCGCTCTCTATTTTTTTGGTTTAAAGACTTTTTGCACATGGTTTGCACAAAAGGGCACATAATTTACGCATCTTTTTGTTGTCCTGTAGAGTCGTATAGCTTCACAAATCATGTGCAAACTTATTGCCGTAAACCTCTTGCCGTCTTTTAAAGTAACGAAGGAATCACATATTTGTTATTATTATTTGTTATTATTATCTATGCTTTAGGAGTCAATTTTCACAAACGAAACGCTTTTTAAAGCTGCATGGCACGTGGTTTTTGAAAGTATTGTCAAGTATCAAATTCGATTCTCCATTCCCGTGTATTATGTAATTTTTAAAACAATACATGGGAATACAGTCGCAAGTTTCACAAACGGAGTGCCATATCGCTTTGATGATGCTTTATTCTTTATAATTTTGCGCTTTTACGAGCAAGTGTTGCTTCATTTTATTTCAGCGATTTAATAATACGATTCCACGAAATACTTGCCATAATATCTTCTATTCTAGTCTATTCCGGTGCATTTACTTCCTCTTTATTATTTTGTTATACAGTGCGTCGCATAAGTATGTAGGCACCCCCAAATTTAACGATAAATATTTTGGACCAAAATTTGTTGAACAAATTTTAACACCACTAAATCGACCATGGCGAAAAACCCGAGGACAATGAAAATTAGAAAAAAATTCGACATTTTCAGTATTTTACGACATTTAAACCGAAAAACAGCTGTTTCATAAGTTTGTAGGCACCCACTTTAGTTAATTGTATTATTAATTTATTTTACTATAATTGTTCTGAAATGGATAAATTGCAATTGTCATGGGTATTAGTGATAATGTGAGCCATTGTCAAGTGGTAAGCATCTCTCAAACAACGAATGCGTCCAGATTGAGGCCCTGCATCAAGCTGGTCTTAGCAATCGAGCCATTGCGGCTCAAATTCATCGGTCTCCTGGTGTGGTCGACAAATTCCTGAAAGACCCCAATTCCTATGGCTCTAAGAAGAGGACTGGTCGTCCTCGTTTATTCACTGCTCAGGAAGATCGCCTGTTAGGACGTCTTGCCTCTAATGCGTCGAAGTCAGTCAACGAACTTTGATCTGATCAGGGAACTACTGCATCTAAGAGAACTGTTTGGCGGGCCATTAGACGCCGTCCTCACCTAGTGAGTTCAAAAATGAAACCAGCTCCTCGCATCACGGCTGCTCACAAAGTCGCTCGTCTCGGTTTCTGTCAGAACAACATTACAACGAATTGGTCTAAGGTAATTCTTGTTTATCGCTTATTTTATTTTTTGTTTCTCGTTAATTTTTTTATAACCCGCGCTATTCCTTGCTTTAGGTGATGTTCAGCGATGAAAAGAAGTTTAATTTGGATTGTCCCGATGGAACTCACCACTACTGGAGAGATCTCAGGAAGGAGCCGCTCTTCTTTCAGAAAAGGAACTTTGGGGGTGGCACAGTAATGGTTTGGGCCGCGTTTCATCATGATGGCGTTCTGGCATTGGAGTTTATTACCACTCGGATGAACTCCTTGGATTATCAGGCAGTGCTGAATTTGCTACCGTTTCTGCAGAGTCCAGCAGGGCCAGGAATGCAACTCCAGCAAGATAATGCGCAGATCCACCAAGGCATTCTTTCAACAGCACCAGATTAACGTTATGGACTGGCCTGCTTGCTCCCCAGATGCCAATCCCATAGAGAATCTTTGGGGATTGTTGGTACGGAAAATTTACGCTAATAATCGTACCTACGACACAGTTGCCACCCTTAAAGCCGCAATTCTCCAAGCGTGGAACGGCGTGGACGCTCAGTTGCTCAAGAACCTGGCCAACTCCCTGCCGAACCGGATTTTTGCCATTACCAAGAATAACGGTGGTCACACCGATTATTAAATGAATATTGTCATTCATTATTCTGTTTTTTTTTAATAAAAAGTTTTTTTACTGAAGTGCCTACAAACTTTTGAAACAGCTGTTTTTCGGTTTGAATGTCGTAAAATACTGAAAATGTCGAATTTTTTTCTAATTTTCATTGTCCTCGGGTTTTTCGCCATGGTCGATTTAGTGGTGTTAAAATTTGTTCAAAAAATTTTGGTCCAAAATATTTATCGGTAAATTTGGGGGTGCCTACATACTTATGCGACGCACTGTATATAGCGATAAATGTTTTTTTTATTTCTTGTGTTTCTGATCCACATGTGGGTTTGTTTGTGTGCCGCACAACTTTTTCCGAAACATTCCAAAAATATACATAAAATAAGTGCAAGTTTGCCTGATGATTTTCGCACTAACCGTCGTTTTACGCTTCTTTCAGTTCGATTTCTTGGCCTTGCTTTCTTTTGTTAACTAACAAAAAAGTTGTCCAATGTGCGTCACCAAACATACCGCAGTGTATCAGAAACGCTGTAATGATTGAAGGTGACTGAGCTTAAAGCGATGTGACACGTGGTTTTGAAAAAGCTTGTGCTTTCTGAGTATTTCCTGCACATAATGGAACACAGTATGAATATAGCTGCCAGGAATACGCTTCAAAACCACTTGACATCTCATTTGAAGACTGCAGCATAGGTTGAGTATGTCTCTATATAGTGTCCCACGGTCCTACCGTACAATCTGCGTAAGATTACTGTATTCTATGTGTCTACTGTATGTTTTCTAGAATGAGGACGATCAACCGAGTTCGGGAACACTTCAAAGGAGAAAAGCTCCAGATGTTGTCACGACTACTGTATGTTGCTATTTATGTTTCACTAACACTTGCATTATCTTTCTATTGATTACTAATTGGAGTACACAGGATATTTTGGTTCACACTTGGAATATAGAAATTTGGGGGACTGGATTAACTTTAGTCCAAATGCACAAAATGAAGAAATCGGGGAGGAATACATCGCGAATCTTTCGCGAAAATATCAGTTGGGGAGAGCCAGGAGCCTCGCGAAGAGTGGGCACCGGAATGAGTGCCCGATGGGAGCCTTTTTCTAATGAAATCCTTTCCGGCGCATAGCAAAGGCTTTACGCGGCCAGTTCTACTGGAGTTCGGCTGGTGCATGAGACATTGCTTGAAACCTTGTTCTGGAACTACATATCCTAACTGGGTACACATCTATGGATAGGGATGACCGAAATGAATTCTTTTTGTGTTTCAGTTCTGCAATACAATTACTGCATGACATTCAGTTAGGGTTGTTATTTACGCTGCCAAATATTATATTTTATCCAATATTTAAATTTGTCTACGACAGGCGGACGATGTGCCGACAAGGTCGTACCGCAAACCATCAATATCGGACATCCCGGTATGTTTTCGTCTTTGAAGTTTTCACTGATGCGTTCACGATATGGAAAGCGAAAATGAAATCTTACACGAAAACCAATTAAAACGAAAGCGATATCTTAATAGCGAACTACGGCTATCGTATTCGTACGATCTGGATTCCGAAATTTAACTATTTGGTGAGAAATTGCGCCAAAATTTAAGGTGAGTCCGTCCAATAAGGGTTTTTGGAAGTTAGACGATGGATTCTCTCTCGGCACCCTTGTTAATGGGAGTTTTTGATTTTTGACTCTCCGTTTTGCATAAATTTGTTGTATTACATTCACCTGTGCATATGCAAATTGACACCCTTCCGTCGTACTTACGTGTAAATTATCATTGAGATGATATTTAATTTGCAACCTCAATAATGGTAAGATTGACAGCCGTCATGACGTTATGGCAATTACTCTCATAAGTAATTAAGTATCTACATCATGTTTGAATATTTAATGATCTACCGTAATTTGTATATTCACGTTATTTTAGACGTCATCTTATGATTCCCGCGGGGAACACAAGAGCGGTTTTACTGGATTGAGGAATATTGGAAATACTTGTTTCATGGCAGCCACACTTCAGGTTCGATTGAAAAAATAATGCATTTTGTGAGCGTAGAATGGAGACAGTAGAATTACGAGAAAGCCTAAGAGAAGCCCAGAATCGCGTATGAACACCGAAAGAATGTATCAAAGAGTATTAAAATAAAAAAGACAGATACGGCATACCTTGTATAACGAAACGACCTTATCATTAGTTGTCTACTAGTACGGCAAAGTGATTCCTCAATTCTCTCTCATATTTAGATGTTGGTTAATACGTACGAACTGAAGACCTATTTCCTGAACGGCCATCACTTGCAGGATGTGAATCGTAATAATGTTCTTGGATTTGGGGTGAGTTTTCTTGATTTCTCGTCAGGCTGAAATTCCGCGCGACTAGATTCTGGCGAATGCTGGGCGAACACTTGAGTGCGTGACTCAATATATAGGTAGATTATGCGCCGAGTACCGTGCATTTTTTCACAGGGTCGACTGGCCAATGCATTTGCGGATCTAATGAGGCAAATGTGGGATTGTCGCAATGCTGCAATTGAGCCCAGAAGTGTGAAGGTAGAATATTTAAATATTAACTGAAATTCAGTCACGCGTAAACAAATGTTTATGCTGCAACACTATCCTCGATTCAAGGATGATTCAGTACAGGGTTCAAAGTGTGAGTAGCTAGAAATATGTGCTTAGGACATCGTTTCGGAGCGTGCCAGTCAATTCTCCAACTATGCTCAACACGATGCGCATGAATTCCTTTCATTTCTATTGGATGGACTTCATGAGGACCTGAATCGTGTCAAGTCGAAGACGCCAACAGACTCCGTCACGGCAGATGGACGGCCTGATGAACAGGTTAGCTGGAAATCATTTTTCCACAATTGGCGCTCATGTGGCGCACTCATGGCGCACATATCGTGCGCCAGAGATGCGCTGCACTGTCGCGGCGTTTATTTTGTGTGGTTTATTTCTCACTTCCCTTTTCCAGGTAGCTGCTGAGGCGTGGCACAATCATTTGCGGAGAAACGATTCGATTTTCGTCGATTTGTTCCACGGACAGCTGAAGTCCCGATTGCAATGTCCTCTTTGTGATAGAGTGAGTTCGGCTTTAATTGGATTTCAATTTCGGGATTCGGGATTCGGGTTTCGGATTTCGGTAGAGGAAACACCTTTACATGAAGCTAAATAACTCTGCATCTTTGCCAAGGCACCTCTAGATCTTTACATATGAAAATCTATAAAAAATTTTACATTTTTCAAAACATACACAAATTTTACATTTTTCCGACGCAATGTAACAAAATTCAGATCTCCATCACTTTTGATCCATTCGTCTATTTGCCCGTTCCGTTTCCCAAGAAGAGAAGTGTTGTCAAGGTAACTATTATTACTAATTATATTCATTATTATTTGTAATAACTATCATTAATAAATATTATTAACTTTTCCAGCTATTGGTAAACACTAGCTTAGTTGTTGTCAATGATTTTACCTTGCCTAATAAATAATGTTTATTAGGTGATCTACTGGCCAGTGGACCCCACATCCCGTCCCTATAAAGTTAGCGTCTCATTCAACCCCGAGGGTACTGTAGCTGATATGATGGATGCATTGGGAGTTATTGTCAACGAGGAGGGACGATATGTTAGTATTTTATTTTTGATTTTTTATATTAATGTGCCCCCCCCCCACAAAATTTCTTCACCTCAACAAAAATTCTTCCCCTTCACCTTCATATTAGGTTCAGTAGGATCCACGGCACAGCCATTATGCAGCAGTATGTAAAATATCTTGAATGTGAAATTGTAAAAATTACAGATGCGCCTTTGTGAAGTCGTTTCTCATCGTTTTCATAAGATCTTCGAAGCGCATGAATTGACAAACCTCATCAGTCCGGCCGATAATCTACAAGTGTTAGTTTTCTTATCTTTAGAGGGCGCTACTGTCCTTTGGGGCGCCGCAGTTTGCCCACCAGAGTACGAACTGGCGCACCGAAGTAGTGCGCCCGAGAGATGTGGGCCATTATTTTTACGGAATAGGTGGCCAGCCCTGTTCCCACAACTTATTAGTTGAGCAATTGATAAAGAGAAATAAACATAACAAGGAAAATATTTAATAGTAATCTTTCCAGTTTTCAACTACAGAAGCCCGGAGCCGATAAGGAAGAAATTGTGGAGTTATTTGTTTTGCAAAGACAATTATTCGCCCACACTCTTAGGTATGTATTTTTTAGGTTTTGCACCATAACATTTATTTCTCCACTATTTTCTCTATTTTCTATTTTCTCCACTATTTTCTCCACTATGCTGTTTGGCTACCGAACATAAAAGTGTAATTTTTTCCCTTTCTACAAAAGAAATTCAGTAGGTCCCGATTCTCCATACCGTAAATGACCATATTTTTATACATTCCATTTTTTCTAGTTACCAATGTCGATCGTGTGGCGAGTCGAATGAACGGTTAAAAGCCTGTGAAGCATGTTATAATGCTTGGTACTGCAATACGTGAGTTTTTAATAAAATAATAAATGTCAGCTTGTTACATATACCGTGTTTCTAATGATACAACGCGGTGACACGCTATCATACCTTTAGGAGGCATATTGCGTTTGAATTGCTAGTCTATCTGAAAAGCTGGAAACTACACGCTATCGTATCATTGTGCTGCACTACGCGTGTCGACCAGACAATGAGTGTTTCCTCCTGACGTCCTCGTGTGCATGTACATTTAACCTAACCACGGGATTTATCCCTTTATAAAGGTTCTTACTAGTCTTTCGACCTCTTTCAGTGAATGTCAGCTGGCCGACTGGAATACCGGAGGACACCGAGAAGAGTGCGGACGTCGTCCAGTAGTGGATACTGTGGGACTTCCTCTCGTCATCTCCATCCCTAAGAATTCATTGACTCATTCAAACCTATCCAAGATACTGGAGACAAAGACCCGGTGAGTTATGTTATTGAATTGTGTACTTTGTTAAGTCCGCCATATAGGTCTCCAGGGGCAAGGTAAGTACATAATTGATCGCAGACTATGTAATGGGTTACGGTAATCTGCAGGTAAGACTAAGCCTAAGCCTACCAGAAAATAGATCAACATAAATGAAAATATTATGTTTATATTATAAAATGCTATCCAGGCACTCCGTGGAGGTGATCGTCCCCGCTCAGAAGACCTCCTCCTTCACTTCCACTGAAGAAACGGAATCCCACGGCGCGAGTCGATCGGCCTCCAATGATTCTAATCATATCTTACCGAATGGAGACACTCACATGGTTGGAATTTTATTTAGTTGTACACTTTAGTTTTGTTTAGTAAGATCACTTCTCCTGTTCAAAATATTACACGCATAACCATTTGTTGTGATAACAAGTAATATATGAAATCTTTTATTTACGCAAGTTGAAAAAACATGGAGGTGTGCATATGACGATCTCTTTTGTTTCAAACAGTCCGTTTAGAATTCCCTCACTCCTTCTTCTAGTGCTGCATCGGAATTGGCGCGCAAATCGGTTAGTTTTCTACTGTACGGTTGTATTTAAAAAAGAAACGAAATAAATACATGTACAGTAATAATAGGAAAAATGTAAAGGAGAGGATTGATTGGTAGATAAAGTGTATCATGTTCTTTAACATGATAACCCCGTTTCGACCCTGATCGTATACGAGGATTTTGCTGTAGTTATAATTAAACATTACCTCGCTTTATTTGTTAAGTTAGGCAGCTAGTTACATAGTTGACAAGCTGCACTTTAACAAGAACAAGACAAGCGTTTGGTTAACTAAGTACGAGAGAGCATCATAATCACAGCATTACAAGAAATTGATTGGTGTCTCGATGGATTTCTGCAGAAAACTCTGAAGTTGGGCCATAATCATACAATACCCATGTACCTCACTTTTTATTCAGAATGGACCCGAGCAGAAAAAACGTCCGACCACCCTCTTTATACTGAAACGTCTGCGAAGTCAGATGAGCAATGTGGGTGACACGATCAAGGATGCCAAGGAAGGTATCATATCTACTGTCATATTGAGTACTGTAGGCAATTACTGTAGGCAATCACCGAAGGTAGGGAATATATCCGGATTTGTGCTTTTCATAAATTACGTGGAGATTATGGAAGTAGAACAGATCTAAACAGATCGCGAGACAGGGAGAGAGAGAGAAAGAGAGAAATAGACACATAAAGAGAGGGAGATATACAGACAGAGAGAGAGAGAAAAGACGAAGAAAAACGAAGCTAGATTCATTATTCTATAAATTGTTTCATGTAATATCTGTCACGTAATCACAAGCCATCTTTTTGCAGAACTGCTCCAATTACCCAACAAGACTTATTTGTCGCTAAATTGGCAGAATCTAAAGCACGGAAAGGCGTTCGTGCGAGCCGAAGACAGGAGTTCACTCGTGAGTTTTAAATTTTATTGTTTTAAAAATTTTGTTTCAAGCAACCATTTTCCTAATACTAAAACGAAATTAGGACTACGAAAGCAAAACCTACATCCCATCCGGACGTTGTCAAAAAAACATGTAGACAATTACAGACTTTATTCAGCTTATCCTAATTGTACATAAAGTGTTGCCAAAAAGAAAATATAAATCTTTTAAGGATCTGGACCTCGAAAAAAGTGCTCAATTCTGTGGTGCGTCTTCGTCCAGCAGAGGTTCGGATGGTCAACCGACATTAGAGGATATGATTGTACGTTCTATATTTCCATTTTTTATTTATTTTTCGTCGTCTTGAACATATCACCTATTACCAGATAAACAAACCTTGGGATCTGGAAATGAACTACTAAATTAAAATTCTTTCTGTCATGTAAAATTGCATTATCCTTAATTTTGAATATTTCTGTATATTACATTCCTGTATACAGAGTATGTTCTCGGAGACCGAGCGCCTCAAACCCGAAGAGTCGTGGTACTGTAGCGGCTGTAAGGAACATGTTGAGGCGACGAAGAAATTGGAATTATACAAATTGCCCCCGATTATCATCTTCCAACTTAAGCGATTTGTTTATACAGGTATGGTTTGATTGTATTGATGCCTTATAAGTGATTAGATAAAGGTCAGGTGACGCAGCCGTCAAAGGTGCTGTCTAAAGCTCTTAAAACAGGCACTCTGCCTCATGGGTTCGACTCCTACCCCGGGCATACCAAGCCCAGAGCTGCTGCTGATTGCTCTGACCTTCTTTGAGTGTCCACAGTATTTTATTCGGTTTCCTGACTATTTTACCTATGTTTAATAGATTCGTAATTTTGCCTTAATTTGTCGCTGTAACTCAAAAAAAGGAAAAATAAGCAAATTTAGTAATACAAAACACAGAAGAATATGAAAACGAAACGACGAACAGTATGTTACCCCATGTCATTTTATTTTAATTTATCATGTAGTATTTTATGAGCCCATTTTCCTTGGGAATTATGATCTCAAGTCGATTCGGACATCGAAAACGTTGCGCACGTGGTATTTTATATTATAGCGCAAGTATTCTTTCCGTCTTTCATAGTTCACCTACCCATGACTTTTAAATCGTACGTCTACATCTGTAGAGCTACAACTGCAAAGGTTTGCAAGCAAGATTAATTTATCAATTGTTCGGTACAATATTAGGTTCGGACCTTAACGAGTTGCCTTTAAAGGGATGGGTTCACTACAAAATCACCTCGTTTTTATGCTTTAGTTTGATTGTACAAAGGAAAACTTAAACAAAAAGCATAAAAAATATTCCTTGAATTATTCCCTAGGGCAGATATTAGGTAAAAAAGGTGAGTATTGATCTTTTTCCGATAAAGTTGTACTGCAAGATAAACTAAGGAAGCTAAGATATATGGCTGAAACACACTGTTTTTTCATTGTTTTAAGTGAAATAAACGATGAAGACTACAGTTTATTTTGCTCAAAACAGTGTGTTTCAGCCATATCTCTTAGCTTCCTTAGTTTATCTTGCAGTACAACTTTCTCGGAAAAAGATCAATACTCACCTTTTTTTACCTAATATCTTCCCTAGGGAATAATTCAAGGAATATTTTTATGCTCTTTGTTTAAGTTTTCCTTTATACAATCAAACTAAAGCATAAAAACAAGGTGATTTTGTAGTGAACCCATCCCTTTAATTGCCCAATTGCAGCCTCTCTCTACTCGTCTGCGTCTCATCGTCGTTCCAAGGACGACAGACGTGTAGAGTATCCATTGGAGATGCTCGATCTGAAGCCATTCCTTAGCCAGACATCCCCACAGGACCAGGATACGGCAAGTATTAACAGACTACAAACTCCAAACTAGAAGCCTAGAACTATTGAGCGTGAATACCCAGCTAAAGTACCCAGTTTGTCGATATCTGTACCACGCCATACTGTTACATTTTGAGCGGCAAATCCAGAAGACCCATAAGACCATGGGCACATGGGGATGGGATATTTATGAATAATATAGAAATAATAAGAAATTTACAGTATTTTGTTTAGGTGTACGATCTGTGTGGTGTCGTGTGTCACAGTGGATCTTCCTTCTTCGGACACTATGTGTCAATGGGACGGCTTACGGACTGGGATGCTAAAGAGACATTGATTGGTGAGCAGCAAGCACTACATTATTTCAGAGATCTGTTTTTCAAGGTTCTGTGGCTTGCGTACAGATGATCCTTGAATATCGTTTGTAACTTTAACCTTCTAAAGGAGAAAAAGTTCGCTTCCCACAAGGGTTATGATGAACGATTATCACATAAATATTTATGACAAATTACACGAGTATTGTTGCTACTCGTTATAGATGTACTGTGGAGTGAAAAAAAACCTGTTCTATGTTTCAAGTTTCAACACACAACATAACATTTATTACAAACATGGAAAAATTAAGCGCGCACGCTTGTCAAAATAAAGCAAATATCAAGAAAAAAGAAAACGAGTAATATGTAAATAAACAAAGATATGTCGAAGTTCCATTAAATTCCAGGCTGGAGATCTTTCGATGATTCTCATGTGACTACGGTGGGTC
Organism: Pelodera strongyloides; assembly: GCA_036852015.1. Taxonomy (NCBI): domain Eukaryota; kingdom Metazoa; phylum Nematoda; class Chromadorea; order Rhabditida; family Rhabditidae; genus Pelodera; species Pelodera strongyloides. Next base: position 48,662 of record JAANDG010000182.1, read on the forward strand.
CGTCAAGGGTCCAGCACGATGATGCCTATCTTCTGTTTTATAAGCAAAGGGGAACGACAACTAAGGAATTGTTCAAGGAGAAATACGGGTGAGGGTCGTTTATTTATCAAATAAATAAAAGTCACGCGCCGTAGGTTTATCTTTGGGTTTGCCCTGGCTCCACAATAGGCGATAACATAAGGTGCTAACAAAACATAAGCTAATTACCGTATCCTTTTGACATTTGAAATATTGCGTTCACACATTCAAACAGTTAGCCACAAGTTAGCCATTGGCCACAAAACCAGTTAAGCCACAATTTTTTCAGACTAACGGAACCCGTAAAAACAAATGGAGTTCATTTCGAGGATGAAAATTAAAGGAAGTGTAACTTCCTCATCGCTGCTGAAATGGTCCTCCTTGCCATTCTATAAACGTTTTTATTTTATTTAAACACTCCTTTACGCCTTCTAATTACCAAAGTCTTCATTGTTTTCTGAATATTTTTCTTTTTTTCTTTTGTTACTCTATCTACCTACGTACCTTTCTAGTCACAAGAGTGTTGTTTATTAATTACTACGTTTAGTTGGTTTTATTTTTCAGTGTATTTTTAGCCTATTTTGTTTTTACAAGCTTTTGTGTATATATAGTTTTTTGAGAGACGAACCTATTGTGCATCACAACTACAGAGATTTAAAGCGGTATAACAGCCGGTTTTTGAAAAGGTTTTTGGATAACTGCACTCCAATGTATCATCTACAAATTATGACGATTAGAATAAAAATCGAGCTCACTTCGCATAAATACATGGAATGCAGTTGTCCATCATACGTTTTTCAAATGCGGCCGTTACACCGCTTTCTGCTTTCAATTTATTTACTCGCTAGAGTGCCTAACGCAATTAGAGTTACATATTAATAGTCTTTTATTTCATTTCCCTGCATAATTATAATGTGTTAATTGTTGCTCACTATTCACAGCGTGCTTTATCTATGGGTACTAATTCTTTCGCGTTTTTATTTTCTAGTTGATTATTTATGCTGAAGGGCGACTATGCTTAGGAATGTTGGCGAACAAGCGGCTTGATTTCGAATGAAATGGCGTTACTCCGCTGATCAATATTGTGCGCCGAACGGCTGCGGCTCGCACGCCAATTTTCACATTGAATCTAATCTTGATCAAGATCAAGTCATAGGTTTTTCATACCCCCCGGTATGTATGATGTGTGATTTTTCAGTAGTTGTATGCTGTTTAACTAGCGATGTTTAGATTAACAATTTAGTCCCTTTTCATCAAAAAATATTAAAACTTAAGAATTTCGTGTGAACTTAATTTTCTTCCTCGTACCTTACACTAGTGAGATTATAACTAAAATAGTATGAACTGTTACGATTTTGTTGACATTTCAAATAAAGGTGTTATTTGATGTTGTCGGTGCTGGTACCATTGATCACCATTTTATTTATTTACGTGTATGGCCGGTTTTTGAAACGCATCTCGAATAACTGTATTCCTATGTTTTTATGCCGATTTTTTTATTCTAATAGTTCTCATTTGCATACAATGCATGGAAACGTGTTATTTGACATACGTTTTAAAAATTCGCCTTTTCGCCTTTGGTTTTTGACGTTTTTCGTTTCTAAGCACGGCAGTATGACTACCAAGCAACGGGAAAATGACATTCACAGTTATTGAAGCCACGGCGCGGATTTCTGGATGTTCTCATAGCGGATTGATTATTCAAAAATAATATTTATTTTCGTTATTTGCCTATTCCTCTGGACTTGATTATCGAAGCATCTCGAACGCGCACTAATATATCCAAGCAAGGACCGAGGCCGCGCAATTTCGTCCAAAAAACGATACCTTGACAATTAGATCAGCCGTTGGCTCGCCAACAGCGCTATACCATGAAGACCTGCATCTTGCGATGCGATTCCACGTCCAAATGATTTAACCATCGGAAAAAAATGATGCGCGGCGAATACATGGCACATATCTGGCGTACTATTTGGAGCAGCACGGCGGACGCAAACCCTGCTCTGACCGCAGCGAAATTATAATTTAACACTTTTTGGAGCAGCACGGACCTGCTCCGCGACTTTCGCTGCGACGGCAGCGACGAAGTTTTGAATTGTCATGAATCAGGCATTGTTTCACTTTCTGCTTGTTATTTTTGGCGTGTGTACAATATAATTTTATCATTTATAATTTGGCTGTAAATATTTTTTGGATGGATGATTCTGATTCGACTTTGGAAGAAATCCCCTGGGTTCCAATTGTTGTCGGACAAAAAGATCCCAATACTTTCGATAATCGAGCATGGACAACTGAACCGGGGTAAGGGATATGAAATTCAACAAGTATTACTAAATACCGTAACGCACGTGAAATACACATAAGACTCATGGCTTATTTGTTATGGGATTAATATTAAAACTATTCGTGTTGGTCGGACTGTCGTCGGACTCAGAATCTGGATTTATGAATTATGAGATTTTTTGCCTAATAACCTTTCTATAATCAGAATTCTTTCTCCGACGCACGTCTGTCCAACTCCTACAGTTTTTATATCTATTCCACAGAAATCATATTATACTACAAATAAGTCATTGAGTCTTATTTGTATTTCAGTTCACGTAATTGGATTTAGTATCAGTGCTTTTTGGTCCACAAAACTAACAAAGATCGAACTACGTTTACGTAACATACCTCTGACAATACGACGCTAGCAGTGCACTATACCTCGAAGCTGTACCAGTTAAATGTACCAATTGAAACACTAAGCTATGGTTTCATTATAATTTAAGAATCCTCGTGCATCAAAGGCACATTTACGACAACATAAATTTAGTGAGAAATTTCCGATAGACATTGTCATTGGATTGAAGTACCTGACTAATGTCTACAAAGTGGTTGTGGACGTGAACAATGATATGATACGTGAGTCATTTCTATATCTATACCGTATTCTCATTTGCATATAAACTCTAATTGTGAGTTGCACCATGCGCTAAGCGTACTGTAGCTGAGCAAGAAAGGTCTCGAAAAAGTCTGTATTTTACTTCCTTGTGCGGACTATTCATGCGACAAGGGGCGTGGAAACATCATTATGCTCAATTTGTCTCCTTTAAGAAAAACAAGGCTTGTTGGGTATCGATTGACTTTTCTATTTTATTTAATTACCAACATAAATTTGTGAAATTCTATCAATTTTATTATTTCAGCGTCCAAAATAGAGGTGAGCGTTGGCCGAGGAGCTGAAAATTGTGGCAACGACGTTGAGAGCGCTAAAGCAGCGGATTTTGGAGTAAAAGGGTCTCTCGAGTACAAAACAAGAGAAAGAGCTGGATCAAGACTGGAAGGAAGGTTTGCAGACTTTTCTATCTTAAACATGTCCCAGGGATGCTTGTCATGACTTTGGGTGTTTCTTCCAGTTGCAGTGTTACACTAATAAGTTTGTTTAATTAACACTGGTTAAATATTTTCACTATACTACTGTAAATCCAATTGCCACAATAAACCCACCTACGAGTTACAAATGAAACCTACACATATGCCAATCAGCGCATGAATGCATTTTTCAAAAATACGTTTCAAAAACCGGACGGTATGCCGCTTAAACGTTCCTTTTCCAGATCTCTCTTTACTGACCATATCGGGCACTTTGTTTGGTTGGTCGTGCACAAACCTCTTATTACAGTGAGGAATCCAAAGAAATTGGTTGGTGCTATTGAAATTTGATAGCATTTATTAGAGAAAAAAGAAGGAAACATTCACCATTTCGCGCTCTTCTTATGACTATATCGTCACGAGTTTCGGGTAGGTGGTCACGAAATGGTAACCAGTCGCGATATGGGCATATACATTCAGGTTGGCATCGACAGAGTGCTAGTCCTCGGCTATCCGGTTGAGAAGAGCCGCCCAAGGAAAGCGCCACCCCGGACCAGGAATAATAACAGAACAACGAGAGCATCTTCAGCGGGAAATAGTTGGTTTGATAAATCACATGAATCGAATCATACATACCCAAGAGTACCCTGGCCGTACATGCTACACAACAGTTCCTACTCACAAGGCCTCAAGCTAAAACTAGATACATACTTACATCCAAACTACATAAAATATATTACACGTAATGGGTCATCACAAAACTTGGTGTTTCAGGATCTGGGGACGTGCCAGCTCGTAGTTCTTCCGCTGTCCCTCCACCTGCATACAATCCAAGCCCTCTACCAGCACCCAGCTCTTATTCGGATGAGATTCCACCGGAGTATGTCATCTCGAGATACAGTTAGTGAGTGAATACCTATCCCTCCGTGCGTGCCCATCACTGATTGTATAAATTTTGTTTGCTTTTCCATTGTACATTATGTTTTGTGCAATATTTTTGTTGGTCTTGCACCTTTCGTTTGACAAGCGTTTGACAAGGTTCACCATACAAAAGTGGGTTATTGCGTAATAAGGTTTTAGTAAACTGTAACGTCTAAGTTTTTTAGTGAAGGTGATGGTATGGCGTTTCATGACGGAGCTGCCATGGGCTCCGATGCGCTAACCTCAGTCCGGACTGTACAGAGAGCACTTACGGAGAAGATGAAAACTGCCGAGGGAGTAACATAGAATAAGAGTAAATGATAATAATAAAATAGAAATAAAGAAAGTAGGGAATACGTACAAACACAAAAGCAGGTGCGAAATGGGCAGATGCGAAATTATTAAAAAAACAAAGGTACATCGGAAAGGGAAGGGTATATAATCTGGGGTTTAAGCGTATGCACAGCGGAATTTCTGTGTATTGTCCTAATATCAGTGTCCGTATAGGTAGTTCAACATAGAATGTAGTTTTTGCATATAACAGCTGGGAATGCCGTTGTGCGACATCCGCTCCACTAACCGCGTACTCAACCGCTTTAACTCTCATATATTTTAGGAAGGCCGTGATGTGGAGGCGACAGTTTGTCTTCGCGCACTGCAAAGACTTCAAGAATACGAAGTGAGAATAGAAGATATGTCTGCCAGAAGAAGCGATGCACTCACACATGGAGATACACAACGGGTTAGATATATTAATACAAACTTAGTTTGTTTGCTGGTTTGTTGTTTGTTTGCTTGTTATTAAACTCTTTATTTAGAAAAACGAAAAACAGTATCAAATGTAAATTAACATGAAAAAAGAGAGAAACACACACAGGCTGAGCACATTCAAGAGGCTCAGCTTCTCACGCGGTGTAATCTCACGCGGATTGTTTGCTTGTTTGTTTGCTTGTTTGTTTACTTGTTTGATGTACGTTACTATTACTGCTAAATACTTGTACTTGACCCAACAAGCCGTTGAAGCTGCCGTTACTTTCTAGCAAGTTTCCGCTTCTAGGCTGAGCGTCTTCGTCTGTCCATGATCGACGCCAGAGATACATGTTTTAGAGCGATTCATGTGGATCTTTTGCTTAATAGACATGAGGTATGGAGTTATTTTAACTTTTGGAATTTATTGCCCATCAGGTAGAAATGGTTAAGAGAAACTTGCTAACGAATCTTGAATGATAGTTGAATAGAGCTTTAGCTTTAGGGGTAGAGAGAGAGAAGAGCACTGTGTAGGGAATTGAGAGAGGGAGAGCGGCTAGGGATAAAGAGGGATAACGAGAGTTAGGTTATGAATTTCGTTACTGACTTTCAGCTTCGTTCGATTGGAGTCAGTAGTCAGTGGAAAGAAGAAGTACAGGATCAGTGAATAATAATAATTTTAATTAATAATTTTATTTTCCAATCGTGTGGAAATAGTGTTCCATAAATCAAGAATTTTTTCAAATACCCATAATAAATACGTCATTTTCAACAATAAAGCAATCCTTGAAGTTAGTGATATTTATTATGCACACAATACAAAGTACAGAGATCTATCCTGTCGGACTTCATTTTCCCACCCCGACGCCGCCACCCACATTCACGGGAGCTCCCGGGGCTTTGACTCCCACACCTCCCTGGATTCCCACTACTCCACCACCCTTCTCGTTTGGATTGTCCATACCACGACGGTAAGCTTCCGGAGACTTGGAACCAACCAGTCCAAGGTTCAGACCTGTAGTAAGTCCGAGCGTATAAAATAGGAATATATCAATCCTTGCTGGTATGCTAACGGCGTAATTTCTACGGATACTCGTCACACTGTTTTATTACAGCATGCTACTTTTTTTTCTGTTTGTGTATCAGTGATCAGCGGATTGAGTGCAAAAGTTGAAAAGCTGAGATTCTACTATTGTTGAACGACCAGTCAACTACACCTTCACATAATTCACCATGTACTTATGGTTTTCATACATCTCTTTTTTTCTCTACCTCTCGCTTCTTACATACCATACCCCCTGACTTACGACTACTGTAAACTAACTATACTTGTTACGGCAGGTTAATGTGGAGCCATTCTAAAACTCACCCAAGTCGACTCCCACATCTTCTTTCATTCCCGGGAGTGGTCCCACGTCGACTCCCCAGCCGGCATTCACTTCAAAACCTGGCAGAGCGCCAATACCCAGACCAAAGTTTCCAGAAACGCCCACGTGACCGGACTAAATGAATTTGTGAAAAAGAACGGTAGGTTAAGAGAATGGTGTTCTTTTACTGTTTGTGAGATCGATTCAACGCGAAAAAAAAGTGCGGGGCAAAAAAAGTGCTCATCGATCACTCTTGGGACGCGGTAGGCGCGCAGCATGTGCGCCATGCGTAAGCCGCACGCGCGCCAAATGAATTGTACACTACTAAAGAGTGCGCAAGGCTTCAAAACATTGCACGAATCCCTACCGATCCATCTCGTCCATTATATCCTTCCCGAGGACCGGGCAATCGATGGAAATTGGGATATCCACAGAAGACGGAGTAGTCCTGCAAGTTATAAATAATATCTGTGAGAGGTCCCACTAGTTTATTCTGAATGAGGTAGACCTGCAGACTCATAATATTCAATCACTGAGACATATCAAAGGCTTGGCACTAAAAGGCACGTTATCATAGATCATTATTGTTGGCCAAATCTTACATTACTCTGTTCTACTAAAAAGAAATATGGCACTCAAACTTCTACATAAAAATAAATATTCTTACTTTGCAGAATTCCACCAGATCTATCCTCAGTGACTTTCCTGGCATACATGTGAAGGCAAAGTTTGGTTTCATTGTGTTACAGTAATCCATGTCTTTTGGGTACAAACCAGGGTAGACGTTGTACAAACCCCTGCAAGGAAATCGATATGGATAATAGGTACAAACTACGAGGGTAATAACTTCAAACTACAAACTATAAACCGTAAAATCGTATATTTCTCTAATCCTCACTTCGCCTTGTTCCTCCTGAAGTCGGCCTTTCGCTGTCTCTCTTTCATGTCTGCCATATATGCTCTCCCACTCCCTCCATGTCTGTGATGTCCTCGGCCTCTATGATGTCCACGATGTCTAGGCGGATGCCTGCTCTCGCCTCTCTCTTCTTCTTCGAAGTCCTTACTTGTCTTAGGAGCTCTGAAATAATAGTTCACGATTAATTTTCTGGTAATTAAAATTGAGCTATATGCATATGGCAGAAAATGTTGGCGCAGGTTCATTAGTGTGATTCACTCCGTTAATTCACTAATAAAAATATGAAGGCAGAAGTGGCAAACTATTTGGTTCCAGTTTGAGCTGAACTAACACTAGATGTTGCAGTTGCTAAGAGCGTAGAAAGCACCAAAAGCTATTGCAAAATCTTTAAACAAATTTTCACCTGGTTGCAATGTCAGAAAATGGATCGGAAACATCTTCTTTCCCATTTTGTTCAATGAATCCTTGTTTCGAACTCGATGAGCTGCGATCTATAAATAAATAGTTTAAAACGAAATACCGGCAGGTTCTTGAAATACATCCGGTTGACGACGAGTTCCAGAGAAAAAAAACTGCTTGAGACATTCAAGTCAAAGAGCTCATTTATGTACAATTAAATAAAGTAATAAATAAATATTCAACTTACGCCTGCATGCCTGAAGATTTGGTTCACTTTGACACAGTTCATCTATTGGAATATTTAGAAAATTCTCCGCAATTCCTAAAATTACTGTAGTTTTTCAACAACTCTGACGAAAATAAGCTTATTTTTTACAGTAATGAAAGGGCTTTTTCGTTTTTCCAGTACAGATACCACGATGTACTAAAATACTGTCAACTCGTACACAAAGCTTCAACATGTGAGAATGCGCCGGAAACCTGTTGATCACGTGATTGGTTTCAAATAGATATTTTACGAAATGGAAATTGATGATGGAAAAAGAAGAAATCTGGGAAATTTCTATTGATCAACCTGATTGATCAACCCTTGACGGAATTTATTGGTTTCGGGTTTACCTGACAAACGAAAAATGTTAGAATTTTACAGAACCTTAGAATTTAAAAGTGTTTCACAATCGGAAATAAGAAAACCTTATGGTCCTCTGGTACAGTAATTAAAAGAAAACACTCACCTGGACTAAAAGCAGTCAAAAATATTATTAGTCGACCGTAAAATAAGGTCATTTTGACAAAGAATCAAGAAATGAAAACAATGCCAAAACGTTTTGTGATGATACAAAGAGAGAGGGAGAGAGAGAGAGAGAGAGAGAGAGAGAGAGAGAGAGAGAGAGAGAGGGAGAGAGTTACAAGTGATATCAACCCAACAAAAAAGGAACTCGCGCACACATAATAAGAAAAATGAAAAATTATTTGTGAGAGATAAATTATCAACAAACTGATATCAACCTTGACGGCGTAATAAAACAATCGTGGATTCGCGTATTTTGCTGAATAATTGTCTAAGTTAAATTTTAAACGCGTTAAAGCACCAAATTGGTCTTTTAGATACTCAAACGTTATGCACATAAACCGTCAAGTAATTCTAAACATATTTTATTGAACAATGAGCAACAAAAAATAAAGGATTTGGAACTTCAGTATGTACACAACATTTGTAATAATAACAAGAAAGGAATAAAGTCATTTTGACAGCAAGAATAAACACTAATTCCTAGTTTACAAATAATAAACGACCATATCGACGCCTAATATCTACGCAACTGCAATATGGAGTTCTAAAGATTTATGGATGATATAAAGGTAATATTATGATAATTGATAATTGATGATCAAATAAACTATTCAACAACTCTCTACGTCTCAAAAACAACATATAGAACTGACTAACGGTAAACATAGAAAATGATCTTACATTGAAACATCCTAACAATGAGACTGATATACATATACATCCACAAACACATGAATTGTGCCATAACTATGAGTCTCTACAGGTAACATCTAGCTAGCCCACTGTACGTCGAAGTTGATTTTGCTACCAGTTATTGCACGTCACTTGTACTCGCAAAGGTCTAGTCGAAATTGTAATTCTGCCTCTCTACTCCCTCTTCATTTCCCATTCACTATCGTCTGTCTCGTCGGATGAAGACTCTGATTCTTTGCAATCAGAATCGAACCCGACCACGTCTATCTCTTCCTCCTCCTTCTCTGGCACCTCTTCCTTTATTTGACTTGTCGCCATGCATTGGTTCATAGCCACTCTTTCTGACCTCCGCCTGAAATAAAGCACCTAATAAACATAATAACCAAATGACCTCTGAAAACAGGAAAAGGTTCGGCGACAAGAACGAGGCAAAGCTTTGGCGTAACCCTGGCCCCCTGCTGCACACAGCTGAGTGAAACACTGAAATTGCGCGCCTTCCATCCACCGATAGCACATTCATGGCATAGCCTACTAGTAAATTCTCTAATATTATATAACTCAGGAAAAAAATCAGCTTACACTTGTTTCTTCACTTGACTTCGTCGTCGTTTATCTTTTGGTTCTTCGCTATGTAATTGAGTATCTCGTTTCGGACGAGGTCTTAAATTTAGATAGTTTATGTCCATCATTACATATCGTGCTAACGTTCAAAGGATAATTATATATATATATAATTTAAACTAATCGCACTAACTCTGACATCCATTCCTCTCTTCTCTCTTTCAATAGTTTTACACTGGGAGTGAGCACCACTGGTTTCTCTGGTTGCCTGTCCTTTGCTACCTAGAATACAGGAGATTTTATAACTTATAAAGTTGGCAGTTGATTCCATGGTTTTGCTACGTCGCTGCCCTGGCGTGTTATCCAGCCGTTCCTGTTGCCCAGTTATTATCGTCAAATCGCATTCTAACTTCTTACAGCACAGCATTCCTTCCGATAGGACATGATAATAACTTGAATGACATCAAGAAGATGCGTACAAAAAAAAACAATACACTTCAATGGATGGGAGATCGAGAAAACGTGGGAAACTTAAGCCAATAGATATTTAAGGGTTAGTAGGGCTCCTGCGGCAGTAATCAAGGGATTTTACCAATATATTGAGGTTACCAATTGACTAACCAATCCATTCTTCGGTATTCCGCATGTCACTGTCTTCATATACTCCTGCTTCACAGTCATCTCTTTCTTTGAGTTATTCGTATTGACCTCCCTTCCAGAAACCCCTTTATTGGTCTCCTTCCGCAAACTGTTCACCTTATCCATATCGAGAGGACTGTGCTTCCAACCGGGACGAACCACCACTAAAATATGTTAACTGAGTCATCATAATAAATAAAGTGACCACTTAGTAATACGGTGACCTTATTCGTGACTAGTGATAAATGTTACAATTTCTGTTTGCGCAAATATGGCATACTTATGGCGCGCGTGTGGCGCACGGTTGGAAATCGCGCGCCACTCGCTCACGCTCCAAACAATGTGCCACATGTGCGCCATAGCTTCGCCGTGTACCATTTCTGACCCAGGTGTGCGGCGGAACCGCAACGACAACTCACTTACCAACAGGTTGACATTCAATGCCCATTGTGTTCATCCTAGCGTAACACGTCGCCTTGTGCTTCTCAAGTTGTAAGGCACGCCGAAATTCTGAAGATTAAAGAATTAAAGAGGCATAGTTCTAAAAAAAAAACTCGTGCACACCTCGCGTACCGTTTCTAATATCTTCTACTCGAAATCGGCCCTCAATCATTTTGTGTTTCCGTAACCTACTCCGCGGTTGCACCGCTCAAAAAAGGTGTGCGGTGCGCAGATCGCCTACTAATGGCCCAATATTGGAGATTTTGGAGGCGCTACTCGAAATGTACACCGTTCACGGCACCTCTCTCCCAACACGGACACAAAATTAGGGCTGCAGTCTCGGGCAGCCTATCTATTTTTAGTTAGGAATCTCCAACCTTGGCTGCAATGCAGACAAGCGTTATCCTTCTTCAATATCTTATTGGTAATTCCACTATATTCCCTCCTTTTGTATGGCCTTTTACCAGTGGACGATGTGGGCGGTTGCGACGATTGCGTCCTACGGGAGTATGGCTAAAAATGAATTTTAAGACTGAGCAGTACTAGTAGATAATCAACGCTCGTCAGGGACTTATAAGGGACTTATAAGGGACTCATCGCATGACCGAACAAAACACGGGACTTTTATAACCTAGTTACAGCTTACAGCGTCAACCATAAGTTGTTTGTTGGCCAGTTTTCAGCGGCAATTTTTCTACCATAAATGTCCAGATCAATTTCCCTAGGTAGGTAAAATGAGTAACTCAAGAAATGCTACATTGTTTTTAGCAATAAGCCTTGCCTGTCGCTCAACCACTGGAGTCTCATTGATTACATCTATCTCGATGTCTTTCGGCTCATCCTCGGGTTCCTCTTTGAGTGCCCTTGCTAGTCCCGTCGTCACGATTGGGAAGTTACTCTCGGATGTGGTTCGTCCGTGTGTTAGACGATTATGGGTCTCCATCAAGGTGCGACGTCCAAAATCAATACAGCACTCGTTACATTTCCATATCCGAGCGTCACTAAAGTAATTTTAAGATATCAAATTAATATTTTCGAAACACTTATTTTTAAAAATGTAACGTATGTGACCGTCATTTGAAACCTGTGCATGTATGAAAATATTTAAAAAAGAGGTCCTGATCAAAGTTTTGCGAGCACTAGTTACCCGTGATTGAATCCGGACCGTCTTTGGCCTTATAAAGCGTTATAATATGCTTTGCATGCTAGGGCCGTCCGACTGGCTAGGGTGTAATGCCTATCGGCCTGCCTGCTACAAAAGAAGGCTCTACATCGATTACACGGACACTAGCTTCTGAGCTAGCAAGGATACTGTGCCACACAAGCCTACTGTAACTTATGCAAAAAAAAACACTAACGGATGAATATTTTCCATATGAGTGTCGAGGTCGAGCGTTGTCCGAAAGTCGGCATTGCACACGGGACATTTCTGAAAGGATAAAATGTTTGTTATACAGCAATGATCCAAGAACTTACGTTAATTACGACACGTTCGAGGTTGGAATGTCCTCATGTGTATGACAGCACTCTAGCTACGGCACACCATTGGCGGACTGTTGGCTCTCAAAAACTTGAGTGGTTGTGTGCCGCGCAGAATATGAAGAAAAACTCACAATATCGCTTTTATGACGTCGATTTATATGTCCATCAAGCTTCTTCTGTGTGTAGACCGACTAAAGAGGGGAGTGAATTATTCGTGCAATCATTTTCTCTTATGCACTCGACATTGCTAGACCTTCAGACTTCCTGGTCCATTCTAGTATAAGTTTGAAAGCGTAGACTTAGATGTGAATTCTGAGTGGGAGCATCCCACTAGAATCACATAATTCGTATCTTTTACCTTATCACAATAGGGACATTGCAATTTTGTCGACTTCTTCCTCTTGTTGGGTTTCCGATAAATATGAAACATAAATATGTGGTTCTGCACATTTTGTTTCATTGTGAAACCGTGTCCGCAATCATCACAAATGAACTGCTTTTCACGATAGTGAGCCCACCTGAAGTAAAAAGATAAGGGTATTGTGGAAATACTAAATAAGAACATCAGCATTTTACTGTAGCGTTCGTTAGCTTGACACTTGTTTTTTGATACTTTGTCGCAATTCTAGAGTTGGCATTGCAAGTAGAACGCGAAAAACGTGCAATATATGTCAAAAAAATACATAAAAGAAGCAGTTGCATAAAAATGTGCTAAACTTCTTCCTAGTTTTTTATTCGGATTCCAAAGGTTTACTCATCACAAATCATCACGAGAAACTAACTTCTTAGTGGGTTGTTGTAACTGTTGTTGTCGATTGAGCGTTTGAGATATAGAGAGGTTTTGGTTCGGATCCTGATAAAAGGAGGAGTGTTCTGAAAAAATCATTCCATTGGTAGTTGTTGCACAGAGTCTCTGAACTTTAATTACCATTAGGATTTTTAGAGCTTGCAATTTAACAACGGCTAGTGGTAAAGAAAAAAAGTTATGCAAAGGCCGCAGTACGTGTCGGCCCCGTGCACGAAATCTAAGGTCTGGGAAAGAGAAACTGGGAATTGCGTATGCATTTGAAAGAGCATACCAGATGGTGATTCAATAACCTCCTCCTCGGCCGCTACAGTCGTGTAAGGCTGCTCATCCAGGTCGACTATCTCACCATCGGATAGGGCACTCACTTCGATCAATTCGTCTGAAAGTAATGAAATGTAGCTGAAGATGGCCAAATACTGAAGCAATTTAAGTAAATAAGTAATTGAGGTACTAGGGATTGTGTCAATGGAACGGAACAAGAGGGATACCATGTGTGACACTAACTTTAGAGATTTTAGGTGAGCAACTCTTAGGATCGGCTCATTTTTTTCTATAGCAAAGTTTCAACGAGCTCAAAAGGGACATTGTCCAGCGCAAAAGAGAACACTAGCTTATTATATATTATATTAAACTCTTTATTTGGAAAACGAAAAAAAAACAGTATCAAAGGTAAATTTACACGAAAAGAGAGAAACACACACAGGCTGAGCACATTCAAGAGGCTCAGCTTCTCACGCGGTGTAAATGGTTATGAATGGTTAGATTAAGATAAAATAAGCAAGCTAGACCCACCTTTTACTGGATGATTCATGATTTTAGCATTAAAGAAAAGAATGAGTTGGCGCCAGACTTTCATATGCAAATTAATTATGCAAAACAAGCGTGCTGGATATTCCATGCTAATGTTTTGCCAACAAATTAGCTACGAGAAGAAAATTGGAATAAGACCGAAATAGATGATTATCATCTATCACTTCATAATATTTAGTACGCACATCCAAAAATGTTACAGAGACGCCTGTCATAATAAGTCTATTGGTAACTAATGTATTTGCAAAAAATCAACCAATCTTGATTCTATTTATTGTTAGGTTAAAAACACAGAGACAACAAAACACTTGCAATTAAACAAACTGTAAAATATGTCCTCAGAGTGCAGTTTTGATAAACATGAGGTTACGGATAGTAATTAAATCACATCACGAACAGTTGTTTTTTAGCAAAAAGGAAAATAACATACAAATTAGCCACAGTAAGTTGCTGAACTAACTTCCTCATTCTATTTTCTATTTATTGTCAATTAAGTGTTCGTTGGCTTTGTGAACACTTTCGCTGAAGATGTATTTGTAAATTTCCACCCTTTGTTCTTGTGTTCTGAAAAGCTAATAAAACAAATGTTCTTTGTTACTAAACCAAACGCTGACTTTTTTATTCTGCGTGACAATTTTGATTTATTTCCATCTCTTTCGACATGCAATTTCACAAACGTCTATTTATAAACATTTCATCACCGTTAGCAATATTCTAGGTTCGCAGTTCCTCGGATTGACTAGACCATGAAATCCCCAGTTTACCAAACCAAATGTGATAAATAGTAAAATCAACATTTTTCATTTCGATGAATAGCTTCGTCCGGTTCACAAAACCGCCCACGCGTTGAGTAAACAAACATGGTCATGGTTGGGCGAGAATTTGCATATTATTTATATTTGGATCTTTGAACTAACCAACCATGATGTGCACTGCAGTAGGCGTTGAAAAACTTGTTTAGTTGTATTTTGATCCGATTATAAGTCTCTCGGAGGAGGAGTTCGTATATAAAAGGATACCACGCCAATGTAACTTGAGTTGTTATTTTTCTTACCGAAGACACGACGCCTTATATTTAGTCTGCTATAGGGCTCAGCCCCCGTTTCTGAGCTGATCTGCGCCTGTAACCTTACATATTCAATAGGTAGTCATGCAAATCTAGCTGAACATTAATTAGTCGATTGTTTATTATAAGTCAAAACTTGTCATTAGATAAGCACAGTTCGAAAACCTGATCATGTTGATTGGACAACTATCATCGTGTTCGTTATCGTAGAAGTTTAGTCTAGAAGTATTCACAAAAAATATGGTTTTTAGCAGGTTTTGGTTTATTTCCATGCATCTGTTGTGGACTATAACTACTGTATTAGATTTGAAGTATTCCTGAAAGTATAGTTTTCTAGCAGGTTTTGTGTTTGTTTCCATAACTTGCACTCCGTAGAATTAAGTTCCTATGTTTAGCGAAGTACCAAACTGTTTCCGTGGTTTGGGTTATTGCACAGCGCGTACAGTCATCTAAACTCCTCGCTATGAATAGCAAGTAATTATTTGGTGATTATCACAACTTAATTATCATCTAATCTACTGAAGTCATTATTTCCGGTGACAACACCCACTCACCTATTCCAACACATATTACATGCAAAGTTACGGTAGTATCGTATTAAGTTGGGTTACGGTTGCGGTATGGTAAGTAGAGAAAACAAACTACATGCTCACTGCTCACGGAAACAAATACTCAACCAGCGCAGTCTCCTAGTTGGTTTCTTCTTAGCCATCAATGTGTATGTAAAGTTAAGTACTGAAAAACGTATAAAAAAGTATGGTTCTGTTTGTGGGTATAGATCTTCACGGAAGTCTTTGCCTTTGGTTAATTACAATACACAATGCTCTTTACTTTTATCAGAAGTCTAATATTAATTTTAGTTCTACGTACGTCACATTACGTATGAATCCCCTCACCCACACTACAGCTTACGCAATGTTGCACTACAAAATGCATAAGCAAGTTCCTATTCTATTTTCTTTTGACGTCTCATTATGACGAATATTCTACGAGAATCACACGTCATTTTGCAAAAAATTCCGATATTTTAGCTATTTTCAAGGTTTTTGATGAGGCTTGAAAGGAGGTTCGACGCCAGTGAACCGTATTTGGGCATAGATAACGGTGGGATTAACGCCTGCTTAACAATAAGAATCTGGAATGGGTGACGAATGGGGGCGGAGACTCCGGTTGGGGTTTGAATTCAGGAAGATCTTTTAAGTTGGGAGGTTTAAAGAGGAAGGGCAGTCAACTCTGTGGAGAGGTGTTTGCTTCAGACATGTTTATTCTAGACATTATTTATCAATCCTTAACATAGGTCCGCTATATTCATTTGCATTTTCATTCTTAATCACCTTCTGAGTTTTTACTGTCTTCCTCGCTGCATTTCTCATATTGTATTTTCTTGTCGACTTATTTTATATTTTAACTCTGAAACATCCTCGTTCACTCCATACAAATGCTCTTGCTGTAGGCTATAACATACTTCCATGTATTGCTTGGTTGTGAAATACCATTAGGTGTGAGATTATAGATTGTTCGATTGTTGTATATCTCCATTATTTGATCAAGGTTATAACTCGGGAAATCTATGAGGCAAAATTATCTTTCAGAAACAAACTCATTATGATTGGAATGGTAAGTGTACAATGTGACAGTCCGTTGGACTTTTATGCAACTCCCAAGAGAAGGCCATCCAAGAAGCTGATGATGCCATCTGGCAAATCGACAGGTATGTATAGACTATAGATTAACCTATTACATAAAGATCTTTTCTATGTTATGGACCCAGTTTTCTGACTACGCTACTACGCACTGCGCCGCTTTACAGGAAAAAGTTTTCTTGTTTCACGAATCAATTCCATGTTAACAATTTAAACATATTGACGAAGTTCAGATAAGTTACGCGAACTCACAAAATCAAAGTGCAAACTAATTGTAGCATGTTGTCCTATGTTTCACCGCACACAATAGCCCGTATTCTCGCGCAACTTTGGGAAAGGCATTTTGGTAGGCCATTTCTAATCTCCTCTGGTATCTACCAGAGTGGAAATGGGAGAGGTCTACCAGTGGTAGGCTGGTAGGCCTATTGCATGCAACAGCCCTCCCAAGCCGCTACCAATTGGGAAACAGGGACACGCGATGCGCCTCCTACCAGTACACCAGAGTTAGCGCTTTTTCTCCCACTGGTAGGTCATTCCCAATTGGGAGGCCTACCAGTGACGCGAGAATACGGGCTAATAAGAAAACTCCTTATTGTGAGCTCCCTAACTTTATGAGATTCCCTTATAGTAATTTAATTACAATGTTTCTATTCTCAGACTCATCTACAATGGATCGGACCCCGTCAGTCAAGAATCTATTCAAAAGAAGGGAAGCGGACAGTGTAACCTACACCGCTGACGGACGGAAGATGAGCAACGGACACGTTATTGAGGTTTGTAGCTTGTAGTTTGTCGCCTCCGGACTTTGTAGTTTGTTGCAAATGAGATTTGTAGTTCAGGATTATGTATTGATCTAGCCTAAGTCTAAACCTGAGCTTATGGTTTGTGTTTTTCTGTCATCTTTACTATTTTTATTCTATATCTAACGCGAAGTAATGTACCAATTTCACAGCCCATTTGAAATGCCGCGTACCCAAATTCATACAGAATTTACCACGAGATTCACCCGCATTATACAATTATACGCATTACTAAACTTAGCTGGGTAAATAAACCGAGTAGGGGTTGTTTATCTATGCGTATTATGAACCCAGCCTATCCTGCAACCATTGCCGCATCTATTTTATTTATTTTTACAAAAACGTTCAGCTTATGATTCAGTATGTGACCCTCATATCATATGTGTACTGTTTGCATTGATCGCCAATTCAATAAAAATTTGCCTATATGGGCAAACATTGACCTGGTATGGGTATTTTCCCATGGAAACCCTGACTTTGACTTTGGAAAACATAGGATGATAGGTTATTACCCGTATTAAAGGGACGGGCCCACGTAAAAACAACTACGTTGAATGTGTATGTGAAGGTAGAAATTTTGACATATCTCTATTATATGTTGATGTTATCTAAAAGTTTTTTATCCCACATCTAATTAAATGTGTATGGCATAAATAATAAAATAAATAATATTTAATTTAGCAACAATCTCCAAACAAACTGTGGGAGGAACTGATTGTGAGGACTTTTGCTCAAAGAATCGAACAAGAGGTCAGATGTCCAGTACAGGGATACAAGACTTTGGAAGAAGGAATGCAGCAGATGAAGGGACTTGGTAAGTAGCCTAAGCCTAAGCCTAAGCCTAAGCCTAAGCCTAAGCCTACAGTTTACGTAAACAATGGTTTTGTCATGTCATTTCCCAACTATGGTCGAACACGGATTGCTCGATGATAGTTTTATTATCGACGTAACTACTCTCATTGCCCTGTCAAACTATTTTGCTACATAATCAAGCTTCTCCCTTTCACCAAATCAACTCATATACTTTTACGAATCTGAAGCATCATGATTATGCTAGAATATATTTTTTGTTAAACATTTAGTGAGAATTTTGAATTCCAAACATATGTACTTCCTTTATGCGCACAAAGCACACTAGCTGAACTTATCATTTGTGCGACAAAGATTTCTGAACTAATCCCAGAAAAAAGCCGCTTAAAATTCCGTTCTGATTTTTTTGGCGATTCCTAAGCATGTATTTCTTATCAAAAAATCCACAACATGCGTACCGCTTTCGTGGGTAACAGTTTTGTAATTTTCTAGACTCATGTGCTTCATTTCGTCTACTAGAATTCTATAGTCAGTGCCGACACCTCGAAAATATAGAAAAGGGAAAAAGACAAGACCTGAAATTTTGGGGACATTTCTTTCCTGGATATTTGAATTTGAGCGAATGAGTAAGAAAAGCTGCTAAATCTCGCCGAATAAAAACGTTTTGTAATTACTGCCGGATGACTCCATACCCATGAAATATGAGCAAATTTAGCTCCATTCTCTGCCGGCAATGGGGTTTCAAAACCACGCGACATACCTCTTTAAACTTATTTCAGTGCTATACCTCTTTGAGCTTATTTCAATTTCAGACCGTACCCAGTCGTGCTCTACATATTCTCTCGTGTCGGAGCACAGAGTTGAGGCGGAGAGGGGAGAAGTGGACCGCGATATAGAAAGTGGTATTATCCGAAACCACGGACATGGACTACCAGTATCACCTACCAGTCCTTCTAAAGCCGCCCCACACTTTGCGAATCAAACGTCGAGCAGCAAACGTTCGCAAAATAAGGCTGTGACAAAGTCATGAAGTTGAATATTAATATTGTTGTTTGTAACATGAGTACAGTGTAAGGTTCAACCACAAGTAAAAACTACGAAAAAAACTCTATAAGAAAATCGCGATGCAATTTATAACTTGTTTCTGAGGCTGAGCCGTTTACTTCACTTGCTATGATTTTATATGCCGATGAGTTAGAATTCGCATTATGATTTGTTTGTGTGACTTTGTGCCTTATAACATTTATGTTGATGAATTATTTCGAGAATATTCGTTCACTTTCTAATTAGTATCTTCATGTTTCCTATGTTGGCATCCCGCTGAGACTCTCATGGTCAGAAAATACTTACGTAATATGCTCGATGCTACGTTTGTCTAGTTCTAATTTTGGAACTTTTGGAAACAGGAATACGCCACAATTTTCTTGTCAACGTTGCCCATGTTACCCTGATTGCTAGTACTTGACGTAAATTAAAGCGAAATGCCGGCCGGTTTTTGAAACGCATCGTGAACAACTGAATTTGTACGTATCTATGCAAAGTTACTACTGCAAATTTAACGCGATTTTTTTTATAATTTATGTTCATTTTCATAAGCCGCATAAGAATACTGGTGTACTCGATGTGTTTCTAAAACCGGCCGTATTTCGCTTTAAACCCAGCCAGCTGTATGCTGTATTTGTTTCCAGTATTACACTTCCTTCAAACTATCTGTTTTTTTTCACGCGTCATTGTGCACTGTATTATTGTTTTCATTTTTAATAATGCATTTTTTGATATTATTCGTTCTTTATTTATCGCCGTTGCTTGCTACTTATTTATGAATATCTTATTTGCTGATGTAAATATTTCGGTATCTCATGAATGATATAAACTTATTTTATTTCTGTATACTTTTATATCTTAAATCTCATTATTTTGCTTTGCTTGTTTGTATTTCGCCGTGTCCCTATTTTTCAGCATTATTTTTCAGTATGTACCTAATAATAAATGTATTTGTATATTTTTTGTGTTTAATTTTTTGATAAACAAAACAAACTGCACAATTCATTAACAGAGCGTATGTTTTGCGTGTGTTAGTCTGTTAGTAAAGTAGGTCGCTGCCATTTTACCCGAGTAATTATGAGATTCTACTCCCACTGGGAGTTTGTTGTACTAGTACTCAGAGACACTATTCAACAGAGACTGGGCAGACTGGTTTTCAGCAAAACATTACTTGCCCATCCATTTTAGTACATATATGAAAAAATTAGTAACCCCCAACTGTAACTTATAATTATGTATAAGAGTCATGCAAGACAAAGGTAGATGCTTAAAGGATCGCAGTCACTACAAATTCGTATTTTTTATTCGCTTTTCATTAATTGTTCAAGTATGTGAAGAAAACGACGATTCCAGCGCCAAAGTACGGCAAAACGAACTCAGGGAGAGAAATCCCTGTTTATGACTTTTACTTATATACCGTAGTTTATAATTGCCCGTATAGAGTTTCATAATAAATACCCTGCAGTGGTAAACCACGCGCCAGGTGTAACACTGCAGGCTGTTCACTCTCCAAGTATCCCTGGCAATTGCATATATGCACCGGCGTCGGTCATTTATCAAAACTCATTCTCATTGATTTCTCTCCCTGAGTTCCATTTTATGTGGATTTTTATGGGCTGCATATTGTTTTATAAATCTGCTTGCATCTAATAAAAATCTAATAAAAAAGTTGATTTTGAAGTGACTGCCTTCCTTTAACTGGGTGACCGTAGGCGTTAGATAAACAATTTCAAATAAAAACTAATTGAGTGTGAGAAAAAAATCATCCCCTTTAGTAGCCAAGCAATTAGTTTTTTTTTTATTACGCTGCACGTTTCTAACCTTGATTTTTTTATAAAGCTTGTTTTTCTGCGTTATTCCATAACATTGCATAGTGTCCATCCCTACAACGATAGGTTTTACTTATTCTTGTATTTATTTGATCGTAACGAAAATCTTTATGTTTTAAACGCAATAAGGAGATTTTGATTATTTTCTGTTGGATAAACTTTCTATCCAATATTTTATTAATTCTTCAGGTGCAATCAATTTGATCTCTTGCAGACTCAACTTCAACGAACCTATCCTGCAGTTTAGCGCTGAATTCCAGCCCTCAGCCCTAAATTTCCCAAATAGCATGGATTTGCGCGCGTAGCGCACCTGTACTATCAGGCGCACAGACACGCCCCCACCCGCGCGTACACGTAATCACAAACATACCCCCGCACACCCCCGCGGGTAGTCGGGGGAGTATTTCCCACAGCATACCAGCCTGTTCTAAAAACTTATAATCATAGACTGATGCTGAAACATCTCCAGACTTCTATCAGATAAAAAAAATTCAGAAATTATGTACATGCGGTCAAATACTTTACTAGATTTTCGCATGTCCATTTCGCAGTCGTCATTTTTTCCGTTTACTTTATTCATTACGCTTCTTCCTGTGTTGGTTTTTTTCCAAATTCCGGTGCTTTCAGTAATGACTGTTTCTCTCAACTCCTGTCCTTTTTACCAGTTTTTTTTCGTTTACCAAATAGATTGTACAGTAATTTAAACAGCTTTCAGTTCTCTTTTTTTGTCATCGCGTCATAATAAATTTGCTTATTTTTGTGATTATTCTGCATCGTTAGGTTTATTAAATCGGGATTATTTAACTAAATGTTCTGCATTTGCCGGATTGTTTGGATTGGAGTTTTCTATATAGTTATTCGCTATTTTCAAGAAGGCCATGCGATATCGGGGCTCCAAACCATG
The DNA here is from genome assembly GCA_036852015.1 of Pelodera strongyloides. NCBI lineage: Eukaryota > Metazoa > Nematoda > Chromadorea > Rhabditida > Rhabditidae > Pelodera > Pelodera strongyloides. The sequence goes on from JAANDG010000182.1 coordinate 70,707, forward strand.
AGACATTCTCATTCTATCAATATTTGAGAAAGTCATTACAGTTCAAGGGCACTTTTTGATACATTCACCCGGAAGTCTTCGATTGGCAAGTAGTGTGTGTATACCACTATCTATCGTTGTTAAAGCGAATGTCAAGCCTGATTCACAGATATTCTAAAACACGCTGTCACAACTACCGTAGTTTACACAATTTCTCTCGCGCTCTCCTCTTTTTCTTTGCTGACTTAAAAAAAATTCTCTCGCGCCCTCCTCTTTTTCTTTGCTGTCTAACAGCCTCGTAAATTCAAACGTCCCGTGGACAAAGATTTGGCTTAGCTTTGTCCGCACGACTCGAATCCCATACTGAAGGAGTTTTTTGGAGCGGTTTGAAATTGTTTTTCTTCTTACATGAAAGTTTTTGTTTATTTTTATTTTCACTTTCCTCACCTTCAAAACATAAGCTTTTTTTTGAGCCCAACATGAAAAACCGGCTTGACATTCCCTTTAAAGTTTCACTAGAAAGTAAAATTTGAACTATCGTCTATATGGGGAGGTTCTCTATGTTCAGGTTAGCTCTACGTAATTAGCTATACTGGGGAAAGGAAACCTCTCTCTTTCAATGTTACCCTCTCTCTCTCTTTCTCGCTTTCGCAAGCTCTCCCTTGCTATTGCTCTCTCTCCATCTTTTTCCAACCTTTCAAAACTATCACGTTCAGTGATGAAATAATCAATTACATTATCATTCCTCTCCAAGCTTCACAATTGAGTTTTTGCCCATTGAAAACTATCAGAAAATTAGTCACAAGTTCGCGCAGTGACAATAAAAGAAAGGATAGAATATTACGGCAATGCCGCGCACCTCGCGATTCTTTGCCAGGCTCTAGCCATGTTCGCCGCGCACCTGGCGATTCTTTGCCAGGCTCAAGCCATGTTCGCCGCGCACCTCGCGATTCTTCGCCAGGCTCTAGCCATGTTCGCCGCTCACCTCGCGATTCTTCGCCAGGCTCTAGCCCTGTTCGCCGCGCACCTCTCGATTCTTCGCCAGGCTCCGGCCATTTTCTCGCAAGTCCCATCCCTGACTTCCCTATCGCGAAAACGGCGAAAGGGGGGTGAATTTGCCGCGCATACATTTTTCCGGCAAAAGAGCTATGTTGCAAATCTATTGTTATGTCAAACATACAATAGTGTTTACCAAAACAGATACTGAATACTAAACCTGAATTTTCGATTCCTTTGTGGTAGTATAATACCTTTCTCATATCTTTGTGCCACATATTATCATGTTTTTGTATAAAGTGGTATTTTGGGTGTACTTAATCTAGTGTTTTCTATTTGGCCTTTCTTTGCAACCTTGAATATATACTGACAGAAGAGTTGAAAATATATGAATATTATTTAACTTTACTCAGGATATTCCACCTTCTATCTTTGATAGAGATAAATTAAAAATTATATTATAGATTGTTGCTTTATTTTTCTTTCTTTATGTATTTTTTTCACATTTTATGGTAATATTTTTCCTTGCAGGGGTGATTTTCCTCTGTTAAATTCTATTAGGATGGTGGAAACAGAAATTAGAAGAAGAAGACCTTCATTACATGATGAAGCATCGACATCCGAGGAAATAACAGTGAAAGATGAGAAGAAACAAATCATTGGTGGGACTTGTATAATTATAATTATAATTATAATTTATTACACCACAAAGGTGCGCACAAACATACATAATTAAGACAATAAATACAGTGAAGACAGAAAAACGGTAATAAGGGACATAAGGTACATGTGTAAAGGTAAGCGGACGTATTATAGAATGACAATCATATTAATGTTGTATGACGGCAGGTTTCTGAAAGGTGCGATGGGCCGTATTCCCCAAATTGAACTCGATTGTTTTCTTCTAGTCTACGCACATAATGCAGTAAAGTAAAATCCGTTTCCGAAACTAGCAATCAAGTAAGGGAATTCATGCTAACAGTATTTCTATTCTCACCAAATATAAAAGTGCATAATTTACCAAAATGTAGTACGTCATAACTTTGTCGTCTTTCAGAAAAATGCTCCTCCACGAGAGTTCCCTGGCTGATTCGCTATTCTCCCTACTACTTTTTGTACGGATTCTGGTTTTTCCTCGGTCTTTTGGTGATCAGAAAGACGGAAAACTCCATAACAGCAGTTAGATATGTGAAGACTCACGGAGCTTCAGTCAATGCAGACATCATCGAGGTGAAATTTATTTATTTATTTAAAGCCGAATGACAGACGGTTTTTGAATATACCGGACGCTCCATTCCCCGGAGCGTGAAATAAATACGCGATAGATTAATTGTACAAAGTTGGATACAAAATATGGGAATGTACATGTTCAGCATACGTCTCAAAAACCGACTGTTATACCGATTTAATAGGAGGAGAAGAGAGGAAGACAGAGCTTTTTCATAATTTATCCTTACGCTCAGAGTTCTGTGGAATTCGCCGACCTGATCCACACGCTGGAGCGAGACTTCGACCGTCCTCCAGCATTTCTAATGCTCAATCAATATGCACTAAATATGACTTATAATTTCCTCTGCAACACTCAAACATTGCCGGGAGTCCATGAAAGGTGAGTGAACTTTACAAGCTTATCAATTTATGTTTACAATTAGTATTTATCTCATCACGTTAGTTTGTTTTCTGTTTTGTACAAAATTCCTTCCATTTGCCTACACTAATTCTAGAATATTTTTCGTGATTTTTGTGAACTAGGTGGCAAAACTGTGTGGGCCCCATGTACTGAAATCTTTCTTTTATTTGGTTTACATTGTGGATAATTTTCTAGGTTAATTTTCGTGACTCTTGACACAACTTCTCGGGACCAATTGCGGAAAAGGTGGCCGAATATTAGACAATTTCATTGGCCGACACCCAGTCTCTACGTGAGTTGCTTTATTAGCATTTACTGGTTTTAGTATTTAGTTTTGGTAAATATTAGTATTTACTGGTTTATTATTTTACTTTATCTTTTATTTCTAAGATTTATTCCGTGTCTTGGTTCTCATTCTATTAGTTTTTTTCGCATTATCGTGTTATCGACAGTATTTTACTTTTTACTGTGAAACTTATTAAGTTTGTCTAAAATTTTATTAGAGACTAGAGGGAGAGAGAGTTAGAGAGCTAGATAGAGGGGGCACGGACAAGAGGGAGAGAGAGAGAGAAAGAGAGAAAGTTAGAGAGAGAGAGAAAATTTACAATCCCATAACCTAGAAAAGCACTCATGCGAGGTTCTAGTGAGGGATGTTTTATTGTACTTTGACTAGCGTATTAAAATAAGTTGTTGTTTTTTGCCCCTCTCTTCCCGAAGACCATTAATCACTGCAAAATGAACTCATATTGATTGAGTTCGGGTTTGTCAGTTTGCTTTTCGTGACGTTTTCCCTTTGTTAGAAACATGCGTTTCATTCGCCGAGAAACCTCTTTTCAGAAACTGCGGTTAGATATTAGCGGTTAAAAACTGGTTTACCCGGGTGCTACGGCAACAGAATAGCACACAATGTAGAGTTACATATGGGGAAAGACTTAAATTGACGAAAAGATACTTTTCTTTGTGCTGAAAGGTTGTTTTTGTGAATAAAATTTCGGACAGACTCGGTTCCTTGTAAAACAATTGTTCCCCCAACTGCGGGTGACTTCTAACAACCTTATAATTCTGGGCTCTATGCCGCGAACCAAAAAAAAAGAAGTCTACAATAACAAGAAGCTTGTATATTCACTGCCACTTAAATAACTTATTCTATTAATCCTCCAAAATCCTCCCTTTCGAATTGTAAATAATGCGCGTTAAACATCATGTTGACCCCGTTTGTGTGTGTGTTCTGAGGGGATTCCGACTATCCGGATATATTTGTTTTCCGTGGTTACGCAGTCGGTTTAACCGCAAACTATTCACGAAGAAAACAGGAATAATGCATAGGCATACAGTATGTAGAATGGGGGTCAGGGAAACTGTATTTTTTACTGTGGAGTAGATATTTGCTAATTATGGCTTACAACTATCAGGATATGTTATGTAATACAAGAACTACTTGCAATTAGAAATTAGGTACTAGAAGCTAGATTATATCTACCATTCTTGATTAGTATCAACATGCGGCAGGGTATTTTGTGAAGTGATCTAGCAGGTTTGAAAAATGGTAAAATGGTTCTGGCCATTTGAAGCGAAGTGCCGGCCGGTTTTCGAAACACATCGAGTACACCAGCATTCTATGCAGCTTATGCAAATGAACATAAATTAGAATGAAAAAACGAGCTAACTTCGAACCAATTGGCTTAGATTACGTAAGAGTTCAGGCGTTTCAAAAACCGGCAGATATTTAGCTTTAACTAATATTTCCTTTAGAAACCTTTCTCCTTCGCTGAAGGACCCTATCAGATGATTTACCTTTTGAGGGCAAATCTCGCAATTGCACTTCTCAGGAAAGGAAGGAGCTTTTGGATGATGCAGCAGGTTGGATTTTATGAAAAACTACAAATACTTTTATCCCTTGGTCTTTGTTCAAAAACAGGATTCACTATTCACTAAAGGGTTACGACACGTGGTTTAGCAACGATCTTGTGTAGCTGCATTCCCATATACTCTCCGCAAATTGTGGTCCATTCTGTGCCATAAATGCCCAAAAGGACAGAGAAATTTGCACTTAAAATACATGGAAAAGCAGTTGTCGAGTTGTCCAACATACGTTACACGAGACACATATGTTGCTCTACATATGTTGCCACGATTTGTGTTGGCAGGGATCGTAATCAGATGATCTGGGACATACTGTATTGCTGAATATCATAGAAACTCTTTCCTTCATTATAATTACTTTATAGGACACGTTCTGGCGTAAAGACCTCTTCTCTCTCCATCTTGAAGACGATCTTCAGTACGATGCTGTATTCGACCAGATTGGAATTGACGAGCACAGTCAGAGAGCTGAATGGGTTAATGGTAAGCGCTTAGGTTTATTATTGTTGTATTTACACACTTACGTCTACCTGACCATTTACGTTTTCTCCAGTACGCAGAGCCTGAAAGGTCTCGCGTGGGCGGTGTGTGAGCCGAAGTACCGCGTTTTGTAAGTGTACTGTCTTTGAATTATCGGCAACAATTGAATTATTGACCTATTGATCATACAATCAATAGCGAAGATTTAATATCATCCAAATTTTTCTTTCTCTCTCTCTCTACTTCTTCTCTCTCTTTCTTCTCTCCCTCTCTCTCTCTCTCTTTTCATTCCATTTCCTTATCACCAGTGGAGTAATATTTCATGTTTCGGCTCAAGTTTGCATTCTATCCGTGCTTTTTATGACAAGCGAAACCACCGTCATGCAACAAGCTATGATTGCACAAGGAGTTGTACCTAGCCAGTCCGAGCACGCTGGAAACATTTAATCATCCATACAAGGCTTTCTACTCGGAAAGGGAAACTTATTTCCCGATCATATGAAGAAATCGCTATAAATTAGGAAACTCATCAGCATTAGAACGAAAACAGTTTCTTTATAATATTATGTGCTAGCCAGTCCAGTGTAAAATAGCACTATGAGACAACGTACACTAATGTACAAAAATGATCATCCGTTTTTGAATTGTTTGAACGTGTTGTTTCGATACTTGAGAATAGAATCAGAATTTAAATGAGTTTCGTCCAAAAACACCTTCCTTGACAGTTTGACATATTGTCGAGATCACGAGTTGTTTTGTCCAGCATTGAGGTAATCAGCCTCAGCCTACTTTTACATTTATTCAAAATCACCGCGGGTAGTCCTGCAGCCTGTCAGTCCTGCATCCAAAGTGCTTGTCGAATTCTCATCACGTCGATCAATCTCTCGTCTCCTTTATCATCTGATCTTCACAATTTCGTGCACTCTCTCAGCGGCTGTCTTCTCGGTGTTCTCTTTATCCGTGTCCTTGACCGAAATCATGACCTAATCAGCCCTTCGACCAAGGAAAAGACTTCCTCACAGACATAACTTTGATACCAAAGAGGGGTCTAGAAAGGCAGACTACAAACTTCACAATTATATGTTGCCTTATAGACTGTTATAGTACTGTAACAACAAATTACGTCGAGAAGGCAGATGTAAGGAAACTAGTCAAACTAGTGGTCGTCAGTGAAAAATGAGCCACGTTTCGCAAATTCGAAATATCTGCATGCCAGCGCCTACTCGGTTGTCAATCAGTACCATTTGTTACTGAATATCTTACATCATATTGATACACACATTGTTAATGTGTTAATAAATATTTAATATATATCTAATTTCTGTTGGATGGGCAGCATTCATTTTAATGGGACAAACAGACCTAAGCTCTGAATTACTGTTAGTCCACCAGAGCTACACTGCTGACGGCGTAGTATAGCTAATAAATTATTATTATTGTGCTCTAGGTGCGAACTGGTTCATCCGTGCTAACAACAATACCCTGGAGTTCTTTGAAAGATTGGCCGACAAGCTGTCGCATTGGTACACTCCAGATATGGGAGTGATGATCCACCAATGTCACACGTGGGGCACAGTCAATTGCAGATATATCCCACATAAGTAAGTCTTACAATTCTTTTTGTATTTTTTTCTGCGCTAGTGAACGATGAAACTCTCACAATCAGTGGCCGGGCAAGAAAGATGGTCAGACATAGCGGGGCAGCCAGCTAGTTTCGTAATGGTGTGCCGCTGCTGCAAAACATAATTCTAGTTGGTGGGGCGCATTAGGTGCGTCTTATGTGCGCCTCCTGTGCGCTAACTCGAATGTCATACCTTTGACACTGACAATAGACCGAGAAGTGGAGGGGTTTCAGTTTCAATTCGGGGACAAAGCCCCACACAAATAATATTTGCATTAATGCCAGGATTGCACACAGCTGGGAGTGGATGTATACAGAACAGAAGGATGCACCTTACATTATTCAACTGGACTGCGAGACGGATGGAGGTAGCCTTTATTATTATTTAACCTTTGTTTATATTGTTCTCGTTCCTGGGTTCGGAAAGGCGTTAAGATTTTTGGTTTAATCCTTCTTCATACTGATCATTCAGTATGTACTCTCAATCCGTTGTTTTTATTCTTTAAAGCAGTATAACATCCGGATTTTAAAACGTATAATGCAGAACTGCATTCCTACGTATTTATGCCAAGTGAGCTGGAATTGAGCTCGATTTTTCTAATAATACGATGCATGGGAATGTAGCTATTCAAAAACCGTTTCAAAAACCGGCAGTTATACCGCTTTAAACGTAATCCTAGCTGTTGTCCTTTGTGTTATATATGCATTCCAGGCAGCAAGCTGATGCAACTCGGCAAGTTTGGTTTCCACTTCACGAATCCCGATGGCAAGTGTAATTATGACAAGGTGATAATTGCACGAGAGAGGATGCAAAATGGTACAGTACCCGTCAGTTATCAGACAAGCACATTCCCCAGCTGGGGACGATTGCAATTCAAGGTGAGAAATTTGCATATAGACACCCAGTACTTCCACAATTTATATAACGAACAGTGCAACACGAAACATATGGCTGTTGCGCGTAAACAAGTGATCGGTATGCTTTGGGCTCACCTGCGGGACCTGCGGCGCAACCTTTCCTAGTAACCTGTGTCTTATAAGCCTCTTCCAAGAAGTTTCACCGCGCGTGTGCCATGTTTTCGCCGCATACCCTTCCGCCATAGGTGCGCCACTCTACCGCAGAATATAATCAATGTAACCCTAGGCACACATCTTTCCAGTGAAGGCGTGTTTATTCTACAGAATAAACTGGTTCTAGTGTAGTAGTCTGTGATCCATACTGAGAAAAAGACTTTATTTCTGCAAATGCATAATATACTTAATAGTAAGTAGGTTTCATATTGCTCCCCTTTTCAGGCCTATTGGTTCATCGTCGACTGTATAATTTGGACCCCTTATATTGGACCCTTCTTGAAACCGTATCTAGCCTTGGTTGGATACATTCTAATGATCACGATGTAGGAAATTTTTGAAGTTAAAAGAACAAGTGTTTCGAAATCGTAATAAGTAGATCTAGCTTATATCCGCCGATTCTCTGGTATACAGTATTTATGTTACTCTTTAGCATGTGCGAAAGTTCCATCCATGTTGGCATTTCCATTGAACATTAAAGGGATAGGTTCACCTCGAATTGCACCTTTTTTATGACCTATGACGGTCAAAATGCGAAAATTGCAGTAAATTTCCTTTGCAATCACGCAGGTGTGTTTGTATTTTTCATACTGTAGGTAAAATGTCACTATGTGAAACTACTGCTAACATGGATGGCGCCTTCGCGCATTCGAAAGTTCAGCATAAACACGCTAATTTAGTTTTGTTATTATTAGAACTTTTCTGTCAATCATACACATTTTTACGATCCATTCACTCGAATAGCAGCTACTGTCTTTCAATTTTTAATTTTACGCATGTTTTATCTTTCTCATTATAATATGTATTAGTTTTCCAACCGGTACAAAAATGCCTCTAGTGCTCATCCTAGCCATGAAAATTGTCTATCCAAATATATTCAACTAACACTTTGAATAATGCATCGTTTTCCAATGTCTATGATTAGAATAAAAAATCGAGGACACTTATTCTTAGCGTAAATCCATCTGAAAGCAGTTGTCCCTGATGAATTTCAAAACCCGGCCGTTATACGCCTTTATTAAAAATTTATTTTCATTACATAATATGCAGGAATTTGTTATAGAAACTGATTCGCTCGTCTATTTTGTTGCTTTATTCAATACTTCCACGAGTGCTACTTTATGATGTTGTGCTGTCACACTCTTTGACGAAGTATCATACTATCCTAAACTATTTTATATTTTGTTGTCTGTCCATATTTGGAAATGATATGGTTCATAAACATTTATTAGCAATTTATAGGTTACAAGCCCACAAGTTTGCAATTTAATTTGCACAAATTATGACTAGAATTTGACTTTGATCAGTTATGGTTGGCATCATTATTTTCTACAGAGAAAACGACAATTATGAGTTTCATTGTTGTCAAGAATCCTCACGAACAACTCGTATCCACAGTAGCCTTTGAGACGTTCACCATTTCCTAAATTTAAATAATGTAAATTGAGAGGAGGGCGAGAAAGAGGAGCAGAGTGATCTATGAGAGAGAGGATTGGAGAGATGCTGAGATATAGATGAAAGGGTTGGTGAGACATCGGCCCGGAAAAAGATTGCCAGAGATTGATAGAGAGGAGAGAGATGATATACAACTGGTAATACAAAAAAATTACGTAAGACGCGATGAACTGTTTAATTATGAAAGAGTTGATTAGAAACCTTTAATTGCCTTTGATTATTTGTGTTTTAAGAAGCAAACCTTGTCTGTGCTCGGTATAGGTGGGAGATCAGAGGCACATAAGGCATCCACAACACCACACGCAAAAGCGTCGCCTATCACGTTGGTGGTAGCTCGAAGACGACCACTAAGAATAAGTTAATTTTGGGGTTGCTATTTCGTGACCGATCAACGACGATTTTGTGTGGTTTAGGCAACTATTCCGTTTTCCTGTGTAACACAACTTACAGTATCCAGTCCACGGTCATTACAAGACCAACGTCGGAGGCGGGAAGTCCTAGGGAAGAGAGGACGAGAACCAGAGTGACCAGACCTCCAGAGGGGACTGCTGCGGTGCCTATTGAAGCAAGGGTGGCAGTCACCCTAGATAAGAAAGAAATAGAATAACGTAATGATATATCAACATAGTAACATGAATAAACTATATTACCATTACTGTAAATAATAATGTTTGGCAGTTTGACTACAGCAAAAAACGCCAAAAGTGGTAGGAAATGTAGGAAGCTAGAAAACAAATGTTTTATGTGTATTAGAAAAACGTGTGTGATCTTTCTTCACGTTTTCTATAAGTGGAAATTGCATAATTAACTGGAGAGTACTGTAATTGGAGGGTGGAATTTGGTGGAAACTCAGCAGTCAAACGTAATTTTATTAACTACTCACGCCACTGTCGCCACTTCTGCAATACCCATCTGTAGTCCATTTAATTGTGCAATGAAGACTGCGGCGACTGCTTCATACAGCGCCGTACCGTCCTACAAACTAATGTTATAGGGCGAAATGAGAGCGGAACATGGACGGGGGTAGGTGGGCGTCGTGAGCGGTATGCAAGTTATGATTAGCACAGTCTTGCTACGTCACAGTCAGCCTCACACTGACAAGCCTGTTGACTAAAAGGTTGCCCATGTAAAATGTTGTTTTTCTTTCGAATGTTTCCGCGAGGCAAGTTCAGGAATAAATGGATGTACCCTATACTGCAATGCTCTCAAGAAGGGTAGAGTTATTACAGACGTCAGATCGTCAGAAATCATAAAAACAATAAACAAACCATGTTGACAGTGGTTCCAACAGGTAAAACGAACTTGGAAACCCTTGGATCAATGCCCAATTTGTCGAGGCATTGAAACGTCACCGGCATTGTCACAGCACTAAACAAAGACACAGACATAAAGATTTTGATTTTGTAAAAATGTAGCGAAGTAAGGTAAAACCAATAATCAGCAGAGTAATGAGCACTGCGTGGACTCTACATAACACTGAAGAGGCGAGTGGAAAATATTCTCAATTTTTACGTTCTTAATATCAAGTAGACCAGTATGTTACCTTGACGAAGTGCCCGTGCTGGTTACTAGAGCTTGAGCCAATCCTCTAAGGAAATGGTATGGATTTTTGCGGGACGCAATGAAGTACAAACCGGGCAGAGTGATGAAGGCTTGGATTCCGAGGCCTAAACATTCAATTTGTTCACATTTTCGAGAATTATTTACCAAAATAACAAGTGTCACTTTCACATTGCTAGTGGAGTACTGCACTTATTGTTAGGGGTACTGCACGTGGTTTTTGAATACTGTATAAGTGCGTGTCCATACATGATACGCGTTGATGTCGGCTTTAAACGTTGAACCAAAAAATAAAAAGCATAGCCTACCCAATGCGACTGTGAACATGAACATGAAAAGCATGCTGAATGTATCCACCAAATTGTTCACTAAAAGTATCTTCTCGGCAATAAGTGAAGCAATACCAACAGGACCACACCTAGAAAAAAACTTGAAATGAAATTATGATTGAGGCTTTTCGATTGGTTCTTTATAAAAAAAAACACTGTATAGCTGGAGTATTTTGTCATCTATAACTCGGCCCCTACCACTATGAGAAATGGGCATTATTTGCTCCAGGCAAGGTTAGGGTCCCTAAACAGGAGGTAAATTTGTTGTCAAACCTGCCTCAAGACCTTTAATGAACAAGCTATTATATTAGCTTTGAAAAGTGTATTGAACAACCCTTCAATACAGAAGCACGCTCTCGCTATACATAGATTTTAAAACACCTAACAATAAGCGTCGCATTAATTTTAGCGACTTCCATTACCAATACTCAAGATTACTTCTTACCACATAATGGTGCGCACCATAGCTGTGACGGTTAGTTCCACGGCCCTGACTACTTCGACTAGAGGCCTGACGGGTTCACCCAGGCGAGCAAGGGTGACACCGGTTAGAATACAGAACACAATCACTCCTTAATAAAATATAAATATTTAAATCCTCGACGATCTACCGTAGTTTAGCCCGGAAAGAATGATGTTTGGCTTTTGCACCACGAAAAAAGTTCCGTAAGAAATCATATTCATATCACTGTAATCATGACACTGTGACAATGTGAGGAGACAGTGACAAGTGACACCGTGACGATTTGTCACATAGCTATGTGACGAGGATGTCTTCAGTCAGGTCCTTATCATAAGGATTTACGTTTAATAGCTCGTGTTGCAAAACCAGGATTCATCGAAATTATTGAAAATAAAGCTCACCTAGTACATTCATTCCATTAATGAAGACAACATTCGGAATAATTATTATTGTTCCATTTTTGTCTATCTAAAGTTGGGGGAATGTTGGTGGAGTGTATCTTACATATTCTTAAATATCAGACGGGGGAACTCCCACAACAGTGGATGTCCTACAAAATAAGAAGAGAGATATAGGGAGAAAATATTCAACTAGGAGATATATACTGACAAACGAAAAACAGCTTCAATATACAAATACCTTTGAGTAGGAGGTCTGCTTTTGTTGAAACATTGCTTGAATTATGTTGTCAGGAACCATATTTCTAAATCAACAGTAATAACACTTCGGCACACGAGCTCCATTGAAGAATATAAAAATAGTGTGTCAATACAATATATAAGAAATTAGCTTCTTTTTTTTAATTCAGGAACTGCAAGCTTCACTTTGAGTACCTTATCAAATCTGTGAATTTATCAGCCGCTGATATAGTGACGTCATGGTGATGTGTAGATACTGAGGCCTCAGACGCCGTCTTTAGTTCATCGTTTCCAGGATGGATTATGAGAACCAAGATGATTCCTAGCTGAAAAAAGACGAGAATTACGCTTTAAAGGGTCCAGGCCCACGAAATCAATAAATGAAAAACTCTCAGGATGTGAGCGAATTCAACCTGAAATCGTTATCAGGGGTAAGAATACTACCCCACCAATGTAGTATACTGCCCCATTTGTAAAATTACTACCCCACAGTGTGGAGTTGGAAAAGTGCGACGACGACGTAGTTATGCTTATCGATGAATTCTTCGATTCTTCATAAGTAATCAATATTCAATAACTCACTATCACTGCATGACTGAGTGTGATGGCATAATATACAACAGATCTCGATCCAATTTTCCCACTTACATTCCCTTCCAATTGGGATAATCCTGAAAAGATAAATATTATGGAAACTAATATGTATTAGCGGGTCCTTGCACCATCACATATTCAAAAGGCTCCAAAATACTCTCCAAAATAATCAATACAAGTTCTGTAAAGCCCATAGAACTACTAACATAACCATATGCCAACGCTTTTAATAATTACATAGCGATCAGACATTACGGCACGCACATTACGAATGTATTACGCCACGTTTCTGTAAGAAAAAACGCTTTATACCGCTTTAAAGTTGAAACTCTAATGTGCGCCCGATTCGGTCCCGAGCACCTGATCGTGCATTTTTTGTCGGGCGTTTCATTTTTTCATAGACTTACCTGATATCAAACTCGCCGCAATCAAGGGTAAAACAATACATTTTAAAGAATTCATGAAAAGTTCTCCTGGAAATCCAATGTACCGAATAGTGGATGGGGAGAGTGAAGCGGGTCTAAAAAAAGATTACTTGAAAACTTCAGAATAAATCTAGCGGGCGCGCAGCGTAAATACCGCATGACCTCGGCTTACAGACGTGCATGAAATCTCACAATGGAGTGCAACTTTTTCCACGCCGCAAAGTTGCCGCAACGTTGCCGCTTGCACGCAAAGCGTCTCGTTAAAGACAAGTTAACCGCACTCGGAAGCAGTCTACAATGTTTGTGCGGAGTATTCTGATGAGTTCGGTCTTTCTATGATGGAAAGTTATGAGACTACGGTAATTTTCAGGAAATATAGTTTTTTTTCACAATTTTTTCGGGAATTGCATTTTCGGACACAAAAAGTAAATAATTAATGTTTAAAGAAGAAACCTGAGGGCCAAACCAAGTACGACTCCAACAATAACTCCGGACATAGTGGCTGTCAGGAGAAGATTTTTGGTCAACCAATTGGCACCATTGTTTGATCCCATCGATCTGACTAGGATAACAATAAGACAATGTAATTATCAATTACAATTTGCTATAAATTGAAATACAGTTATTTGGGATACACATAAAATAATTAAAATACCTTTAAATGGGATAAACACATAATAATTAAAATTATATATCTAAATCAACAAAGTTGAGGAAGAGTAAAACTGTAAAACGAGTAAAATAGTCAACAAATTCGAGCATAAAAAGAAAAAGAAGTTAGAAAGAATAAAGAAGAAAAATAAAAAGAAGAAAAATTAAGGCGGGGTTCGGATAAATTAATAATAATAAAATACATGTCCTTCAAAAAATCAATTTGCTCTTGTCATGAGTGAAAGATAAATCGAAAACTGAACCCAAATAAAAAGGTGATTGTCAAATAATTCCTATGTTTGTATGCAAATCCGAATGGCGGTTTTATAGTGTAGTTGATGGAATAAAAGAGAGTAAAGGGAAACAAATTTCCGTTTGTGCATTGTGAACGACAGAAGCTGTAGGGTTTATCAACATAATAGAAAGTGACGTAATGAGAACGATTATCATTAGTATGATAATTATCGCTAATGGAGACTAAGTTTATTGATTACTACTAAAAATATTTGATCGTGTGCATTTAACAAGTTGCGTTGCTCAAAAAAAACCATGCGGTTTTACACATACAAAACTGGTTCATTTTTCCGTAAATTCATTCACACCTTGTGTTGTAATAGAAATTAATTAGGTGAAATTTTTCGACCCAGTTAGATAATAAATCTTTGCCTAGATTAGTATATCATCACCCTATTTCAGGGTATGTGCATTTGCTTTGATATCTGTGTTAATTTGGTAAGTCGGGGTGTGATCACCCTTGCCTTTTGCTTTTATTTTTATTTAACGTTCAATGTATTTAAGCTACAGTAAGTTCGTTCATTTTCCAAATATAGAATCCAATCTCCAAACTTGAATTTCGCTCACGGCATGGTGCCATGTTTTGCCATAGAGGCGGCAAAACTAGCTCCTAAAATCAGTTTTCTTTTGTCTCTCACTGAGTCTCTTTGATATGGCACAATAATAATCAAACACTGCAACTACATCACTTCAAAATCAATATTCTACATCTCGGCACGGTTTCTACCAACTGCCTCAAAATCGATGTATTTGAATTACATAAATAGTTCTAACAATAAACTATAAACTGTAAAGCACAATGAGGCAGAGCTTGGCGGCCCTAACATGCCTAATTGCGCTTGCTAATGCAAGGATATTGAGGAAAGTTTGTTGTGTTTACGAAATAATTCTTAATTATCTGATAATTAAAGCCTTTGACTGTAAGATTGTTATTTTAAAGTTATTATTTTAAAGTTAAACTCAAAGTTGTATTTTAGAGTGAAACGTAATGGTTTCACAAACAGCTACGGCTATGGTCCTTTCGGAGTGGGCCCTTCGAATGTTGGAGTGGACAGTTTTGGATTTTATAGGTAATTTTTTCTTTCCAAAAAAATTATGGTTATGGTGATGTGGTCTGTTTTCAAAACTAAGTCCTTGCTTATAATTTTATTTGGTAATAATAAGAAACTGGGAGTATGCCGCTCATGTTGCGCGAGAAAAGAGGCTCTATCCTGGCTCTAGTTTCGCACACTGTAACGTGACATATTTACCTGAGTATGACAGTAATAGAGAAAATAAGTGGACGTATGGATACACCAAGGATGTGCGAGCTATCTTTGCCATTCGGGAAAAACTTTCAGGGTTTTATATCGTCTGAATATTTATGCCGAAGAATTTTTAATTTAGTAATGTTTACTTCAGAGATAAATTCTACAATTCTGGTCTTCCTCCATTGTACACTCACACTGCCTTCCGTAATTATTACCACGAGATTTCGTTCCACAAGAACAAGTATGGAAAACCTGCACCGAATACCTTCGAGCAATTGCAACAGGAGAGATACGGTAAGATAATTATATTTTTATACCCTTTTGAGTTTCCTTGCCAATCCCTTTAGTATATCTTGCCTTGCCTAAATGATTATAAGAAATCTTTATATTATCTAAACGTTCTATGGCCCAACATCAACTTGTATACAATTGGCAAACGATCTAAACTAAATATGACAATTGGGTAATTATGTGTGTTCGTACCGTATGTATAAGACAGCAACAAAAAATGTTATTGCTCTAAACCATTTTTTTCCGAAAGATTCCAATTTTCAGGTCCATATTACAAAGGTGTTTGGGGCTACGCAGACCAGTCGCCATATTGGTTTGGAAGATAATATTCCTCATTTTTGTCTTTCTTGTTTAATCATAAATATTTTTATCAATAAAAAATCCTCAAAAATCATTTATATACACACATCAATAGTGTTTTCTATTGTGAACTCGTGAAAATGTTTTTCCTTGTATAAGTTATATGAAGAAGAAGAAAACTATACATAACCCAAACCGAAATATTATGCAAATTAGGTAACATGACAATATGACAATATATACAGACAATAGAAAAGATAAAGGAATAAGTGAAACAGAAAGCAAGTAGCCGTTCAAAATATGTTGTAGGATGTAGGATGGAATGAAAATGAAAAGGTATTTTCTAGAAATTGGATGATTTCAACTAAATTTGAAGGAACCATTCGCTTAAAAATCGTCAATTCTATGTATTTGGCTATTTTATGTTGATTACATATCGTCATATACTAAGCAGGTAATTTAATACGATGTACGGTAACACTAGGTCTAGGGTAATACGACTCGTGACCTTGAAAATTTAAGATACAAAATTTCCATTTGATCGTTTCGCAAGGTACACAAGTACATGCAGCTTACAGATACAGTATATCGGGCTAATAAATGATACCCATTCCATTCTATCAATTAGCAGTGACTGAGCGAAGGTCGTTGCAGTGGAAATACAATGCGGAAGAGAATTGCGGCAGAAACCTGAAAAGAAATTAGTAGATTGGGGAATTAACGATCAAGTAGTACCTTGTCGTCGGTAATTATTATTATTAAAGTTTTTATGACACTCACATAAATGGATCTTTTACTAGCGTTGTAGGTTACAGCCCTTTGTTCACACTTGCTACGGTTGATCAATAAACTATGACTATGCACAATCACTTATTACCATCAGTTAGAAGACTATATAAGCAGGCATTTTATTAATAGTTTTGAAGATAATTGCCAAAAGCAAGATACAAATAAGCGAGCAGGTTGAAGCAGTATCACAGCCGCTTTTTTTGGGAATGCTTATGAATATGATGTATGGGAATGTTATCTTCGTTTTAAAAACAGGTTGTTATACAGCTTTAAATCCCAAAGAACAAAAAATTTCTTGTTTCCCTAGATTGACGTACCTCTCCAGCGATGACAGCAATGCATAACCATACATTGAATGTCATGAATACTAGCATAAGACAGTAACCGAGGAAGAGTTGGATTGCATGAAGTATGGCATCTACCACGATTTCCACTGCGCGCAATCTGCAAAGGAACAATATGGGGATTGAATGGTGCGCCGCGAAATATGGCGCCGATCTTTCGCCGCTCACCCAAAAAACGCAGATCCCTAAATTTCTAATAAACCCAGTCTACGTGCCTACATGGCTACACCGCTATTATATAATCTAACGTGCCACGAGCTAAGTCTTGGACATGCTTACCAGCTCGAAATCTATTACATCATGAGTTTGTATTGTGCATTCTACGTAACGGTGGTTTCTTTCAAATATCTCACTTTCTTCTATCGACATCTCCTGGTACGACAGCAGCTTCAGACGCAGCTCTTCTGGCAGCACGGAGAGCCTTCACACCCTCATAGACGACACAACTCAGAACAATGATCAGACAGCTTACGAACAATCCTGAATTAGTTGTTAACAAATTTAAAACTTGTGATAATCCGTAACTGCTGTTATTATTTTGTGGGTAACCCTAGGCCTGGATTCCAGCATCGTACCAATCCTACCGGTCTAAGCCTAAGCCTAAGCCTATGTCCAGGATACGTCCCTCTTACGTACGCAAATCTTGAGAGAAAAGTCCTGAGTGCAACCGTTGCGAAATAGCCATGCTGAGTAAAACCATGCTAATGAATGCTGCGTGTTTCAGAAGCTGACCTCCTATATCACTAGTCTTCCAAAAATTGAAGAGGACAGTTTCTGTAAGTCCAAAATGGAATGCCATAGAATGTCCCATCATGGAGTGGTCATGAGGGGGCATTGGGGGCATCATGGTAGTTGAGGGATCTGCACCCGAGGCACTCCCGGCACCCATGTCAGGGTGGTGATGGTGCATTGAATGGTCCATACCCTGAAGGAGAGACTTGATAATAAAGACGCGGTGGTACTACTTTTGGACAATAGAGGAAATACAATAAATCGCAACATCACGAGTACTAGATATATTTGCAAGCAAGTATGATAACAAACAGTATTATTATTAGCAAAGTCTCAAAATCGAACAGCTTTACTGGCTTCACATGTTGGAATTTTGCGGTAAGAAACGTAGTACGCAAACAATTAAAGTCATTATCAGATAACGATACGTAAAAGCTGAAATGAGCATAGAGTTGTGCGTAGGTGAGCAAACAAATCTTGTCGGCTAGACATTATGTTTATGACTTAAAATTAGCTGCACTTACAAGTTAAACAATAGTTTAGTTAACTAATGTATGTTTACTCTTACAAGGTATTGCACACTTTTGGGAAGCCTGCAGTTTCTCTTTATGTGAACAGTTCTTTGCGTATAATGAGCGGTTTTGTCACATTGGATAACAGGTTTCAGCGCAAGGTGACATGGGGCTATTTCTTGCTTTACCAACGGCAATTTCTCCTCGTAGAACGGAAATTTGCAAAAAAAATTATCATCAATTACTTTTAAACAGTAGCATTCGGCAAACAAACAGTGGAAAATATAAAAAAAATATCTATGAAAAAGATGGTTCGGAATAGAAAAGGTTCAAGTGAAATGACACTGCAATAAATTGTAGCAAAATCAAATCGCAATCAGTCGTAAAAAATAAAAAGCAATAAGTTATAGGTATTTTGTAAGGTGTTGATAATTGATCGGATCTTTTTAACTCACGAGCTAATTTGTCAGTAATTATCACATTGGCATTGTTTATCGTCGGTTTTTTAGTCCATATATCAGATTTATCAAATATGCTAATCTAAGAATAAGTCGTCAAAGTACTAGGAGTAAGTAAAAATAGCCTTCAGACCTTTTGAGCATACCCTGTCGGAAATCAACAGATGTTTATTGTCAACGTATCGGCCCTAGGCACTTAGGCCATCGTCAAGGTCATCATTATAAACAAATCAAAGTTAATTAATTAATATTGCAATTTGGGTAAAGGTAATTAATAAATCGATAAATGATTGTGTGAAGTCAATCCATCCATACGCAAGCAAGCCTTATAAATCTAGTCTTCCTCAGACCTTCAGTGTATTGGCCTGCACCCGCTATTGAGCACGCAGCACGCGTGCAGAAAAGTAAACAAACGAAGGCCAAGTAAATAAACATTTTTTTTTTCAGATAAAAACACTTCAAAACAGGAGTGATTTTGGTCTTATGCAAAACTTGTTTAAAAAAAAAATAGTGCACGAATGCCGAAATACTAATGCTGAAGAATATTGAACTTGGGGTTAGTTTGTCGACTGACATTGTTGAGCATTCAGAAACCCTGATTATAATTTTGAGGGTGGTAGAGTTAGAATACTGTAATCAGGACTAAAATTACTGCACTTTCAAACCGGGTGGTCTATTCTAATTTTTTTTAAAGATTGTGACAATAATAGGAAAAGGAGCTAAAGAAACGCTTTTGTATGTAAGGGCGCGTTTAAGATGGGCGAAAGAAAGAAAAAAATGCGTTTTCGGCCGTTCAAGTTGGCCGAAAAGAAAATTTTTAATACTAAGGGAAAATGAAAAAATACAGTAATTTTTTTCGGGTTTTGTCTGCGTCTCTTGTTTTTGCATTGTCTTTCAAAAGTTTTCTTTTCGGCCAACCTGAACGGCCGAAAGCCTATTTTTTTCTTTCTTTCGGCCATCTTAAACGCGCCCTCATGACTCATATATTGAAAAGTTGCATTGAAAAAAACTTGAATTCTTCAAAATAAGTAAATGATATTTAATTTTATTTTTGTGAGCAGTTGTTTTTTCTGATAGTGATACAGGTCACTGTGTTTCATACAAATCAACGATTTGATGACTATCTACTATCTAGCAAACAAACAATCATTATCACAATCAACTGGAAACTAATGGACTGAAACTCACAGACGACGCTTGAATTTTTTAAAGATTTTTGTAGGAAACCAGTGGAAAAAATCGTCTTGAGGATTGTTTCAATAATTTTAGTATGTAATCCAAAAATAATTAAAAAGAAAAGCCAATAAACCTTTCAAAGGAGAAACAAAAATTAAACGATTCACTAGCACATCAATAATGAAAAATGTGCATGTAATTATTGGAAAAAACTTCAACAACACAAAAGTAATTCATTGCTTTCATATAAATTGGGTGTTGTGAAATTCTAATTTTATAATTGGTAAAAGTAGAACGGAGGGTTTACAAATGTAGGAAAATCGGAAATGGGGGTAACAAATGTGCCGATTTGTTGGTTTTAGGGGATTATTTTCGATAATCGTGGAACTTCCAAACACTCGAAAACAATTATTCGATGTCACGGTTACGTAACTGGAACGATTTTACATAACCTTTTACAGTGTCCACTTAGGTTTAGCATGAAAGGGTTAAAAACGTTGCTAGAAAAAAGAGCTCAACATTTATTGTATACGGTACCGCAGCTGGATCTTATAATATGGAACAATGCTACAGTATTCAAATCCAAGATTATATAAATCAGTAAATATGGTAAGAATCAATGTGTAAATCAATAATTTCTTCTCTAGCAGGCTTGCTTGCATTGTTTGATGGGTGAAACTGCCTGCGGCACAAAGGAAAACTGGATAGGCACTGCTACGCTTGATGAAAAGCACTTCTTACTGTACACAGAACGCTTTGAACAAACTAGTTACTCAAGAAATAAATAATAAAAAATGTCCCTGGAACAAGGCATTTCCACTGAAAATTACATGTGTTTCTTAGCGTCTTAGCGTTAGATACAAAATCTGTGAATATACGGTAACATTTTCTGTGGGGTGGGGGGGGGGGGTTACCACCGTGCACGTTTGCATTTATATACATGAAGAATCGCACCGTGTGATTTTATGATTATTACTGTATAATTATATTTAGTAATTATAAAAAAATAGGATATCTCTGGCAAACGCCGTTAACATAGTTATGATTCTAAAGTTTTCAGAGCTCATTTCTCTTGCGAAGAGTTGCCTACTTTACTTTTTACCACCTTATTGTTCCCATGCATTCATACACATAGAAACATGATAGATTGAGTTAGTTTCTTAATTGCCAGAATGGCATGACGCTATACGCCGTCAGCACTTCGTGCTGTGTGCTCGATTATAACTGCATTGGACAGTTCAGCTGGATTGTAAAGACAAAGTGAATAAAAGAGGAAGCAAATTGGGAAGATATAAGTGAATAAATTCAACAAACTAACGTGAATATACCATATGTAATACGGTAACCCCGTTTCGACCCTTCGCATACGAGGATTTTGCCACCGTTGGGTCTCATCAGTGCGATGACGGTAGGCTTAGGCAGTGAGAAAGAAAGGTAAAGTAGATATTGAGAAAGGGATAGAGAGACAAATGTTATAGAGTATGTAAAGAAACATATAAGGTTATAGAGTAAAAAGGGTACAAAATAATAATAAAAACCGAATAAGAAACTAACCTTGATACCGCGGGTGTAATAGTACCTGAATATCCTTACAAAAAGGGACAAGTAGATAATAAATAAACAAAATGCAGAAGAAAGTATAAAACTAACCTTGTATATGTCCTCAAACCTCAAAATAACTAGGTAGGAATACATCAATAAGTAAGAAGTACTACGAAAGGGTATGGAGCAATGCAAGACGAGAGGAATTGGAAAGGGATGTAGTGTGTAGTATTGATTGGGTAAGAGTACATGACATAAACCTAGTGTTAGAATATATAGGTAAAGTTTATGAACTATGTGGTCCGTTGAAAAGAATTAGTTATCCATAAGTGAAAATATAATGTCATAGATTATTGTTACAAAGTTATGCATAATAGGTAAGAATCGACAGAAATGCAAAATTAAAGGTTGTCGACCCAACTGTTGAGACTTTTAGTAGAGGTATCGTATTTAAGACTAATAATAGGGTACTTATTAAATGATTTTTTGATAGTTTTGAGTACAACGTCTTTGGGGTAATTGTTGGAGAGCAGCTTGATAATGAATGAATGGATTTTGGATTTGAAAGAAATAAGCTGGGAAGTGCATCTATGAATACGTATTACTTCACCTTGGATACAGTTTACTTTAATATGGTCACATATATGACTGTCATACATAGGAAATCTTATAACGTCAAAACTATAATCATCAGTTTTATTGTATAAATTGATAGTCCAATTATGTGTAGACCTAACAAGGGCAAGATCGAGAAAGGGAGCGGAGGAATCAGCAGTATTGGCCGCTTCGAGAATGAGCGAGCTAGGATAGATGGAATCAAGTATATCGAGAATGTTATCATCATTATAGAAAATAGCTATGTCATCCATATATCTAAACATGGACATCTTATAGCCGAGGGAAGAATTCAAAAAGCTTTTAAAGTATTTAAATTCAATCATACAAAGAGTTAAATCAGCAAGTAAAGGAGAAGAGTTACCTCCCTGAGGAACTCCTTTGATCTGGTGGAAAATAATGCCCTGGAATACTAGATAACTATTTTTAACTATGTAGCGTACCATGTTTTTAACTTCACTCGAAGAGAAACAGTTAGCAGACGGAGCATCAGTATAGTAACTTTTCTTAAATCCTACGTTAATAAGAGATTTACCGGAGTTTTTAAAACATATATCCGTTAGTTCTAGGATGCTATCAATGACACAATCATGAGGTAAGTTGGTAAAGAGACTACTAAAGTCCAAGACTTTGACTTTATGGAAACGATGTATAAGTGTAGAATTACTAATGCAAATGGAATTATCTATAGAAATGAAATTAGTTTTATTACTGCTCCAAGTTTTACTAGCATTACAGTAGTTTTTAAAATGCAAACGGAAATGTTTCAGTATTTTCTGAAGAGTAATCGAAAGGTTTTTGAGAGAGCTGTGTTTAGCAGCTGTGATGTAACGCATTTTAATCGATTTTTTATGCAATTTAGGAACTGCGTAAATGTTAGGAAGTTTGCGATCGGTATCAGAGCTTTTTATATTAAGAATGTTGGAATAGTAAATATGACGGGATACAATATTGTCCTGTGACTCGAGATGATACGGAGAGTAAGTATCGTTACCTTTATATTCGAATGAACCGTTTTCGTTCTTAGCAATACCTAATTCTGTATGAAGGAAGTGTGAATATAAAAGAGGGCAAGAGAAACAAAAGTTAGCGGACGCCTTATCTACGCATGTAATAATAAACTGTCTCTTAATATGGTTAATTTCTTTGTAAATAGAGCAGTTAGAGTTAACACAAAATTAGCGTATTTTTAATTAATGAATTACCCGGACATCATGTTTATATTCTATAATATTCTCTTCTCATTGTTTTTACGCCCGTTATACCAAAAAGCAGCCGAGCTGATCTCTCCGCATTTAATACTATGCGCTGTACCTACCGTAGTTGCAACATAGAAAAGAGCGCGGATTCAAAAAAATGCCCTGATGATCAGTTGGATGTGTACTGTAGCAAAAACAGGGGTTCAAAAATGTACTTTTTAAATCTTTGGTATTTTTTAAGATTTTTTCTGTTTTGTTTATTGTTTTAGTGTGTGTAAATTGTTGATTGTTTTCTGTGTGTAAAACGGTGGATAAAACGTTATTTGCGAAAATAAAGGTTGTCTGAGACGTTTGCTTTGCTTTAGACCTGGTTTTTGCTAAAACTGCATTTTTTTCCGTTTACGAGTGTGATTTTCTTCAATAATTTCAGTTTATATTTAGTTTACTCGTTTTTTATTTTTTACTGCTTTTTTGCTTGCATTGAATTCCATTTCGATTCAGGTAAAAATGGCCGAAGAGAAGGAGAAGAAAACGAAAAAAGATAATTCGCGTAAGCCTCTTGGACGGTATGTGTTTATTTTGATTTTATTCATTTTTCTCTATTCACTGGGCTTCAGTTTTTAGTTATTTTTAAACGACACTGCTATTTCTCGCACCAATATTGGATCACGCGTTTGTGGTCCATGAATTCTTTATTCAGTGGAAATAGGTAGAATATTGACAGTTTGCTTGCGAAAGAAAACGTCGTTACTAGAATTGTTTAACTTTGCACATGTTTAGCCTCTACGTCAAGGCTGTGTTCACTGGTTTCAAGCGTGGACTTAAGAACCAGCGCGAGACCTCATCTCTTCTGAAGCTCGACGGAGTTTACTCCAAGGAAGAGGCTAACTGGTACATTGGAAAGCGTGCCGTCTACCTTTACAAGGGAAAATCTCGCTCTACCGTGGGTTTCGTTTTTGTTTGGTTTGAATTTATATGTGCTTGATGAAGCTTCAAACAAAGGTGTTTAATTATTAATTGTTGTTTTAACAAGATCTCCCTTTTTCCCGAGAACATTCGGCCAATTTCTGGTTTGTTGAACCTGCTGTTTAATTTTTACTTGGCAATGTGATACATGCATGCGTTTGAGCTATCATTTTGAGAACGCGGCTATTAATTTTCCTCGGAGGAGCTACAGTTTGGCACTTCGACAAACTAATAAAATGTCTCGTGGTCATCTATTCGGAAATTTACTTTTCTCAACCTTATAAAATCAATCCGCATATTTGCTTAAGTACACGCACAGTTTCTTTCTGCTACCTACAGCACATTTCGGCGGAATTAATGTTTTATATTTATTACGTACACAAATGTTAAACGCACAGATTAGATGAGCTCTTCCAATTTCACATATGCTTGTTGTGTTGCTCAAGGACCTGGGCTTTGGGGAATTGCGTATGTAGTGGAGATGTTTGCCTTCTGTTAGTGGGCGGCAAACTTATTTTTATCGCTTAAATTAATTACGTTTACTTAATACTTGGCCCAATATACGTATACCCATATGCTAACTGGCCAGCGGATTGATTATTTGTTTTTTTCCAGCCCATATTTTGGCCTCTACCACTTATTTCATTTTTTACTTCGAAAATATGGCCAGTGATTTTCAGGGAGGACGCGTCCACTCTATCTGGGGAAAGATCACTCGAGTACATGGTAACACTGGATCGGTCCGAGCCAAGTTCCGCAGCAACCTTCCTCCCGCAGCCATGGGCAAGCGTATCCGCGTGGTGAGTATTTCAGTTTTTTTTGTTTTGCCCTATGTGGTATATTTTCGGTGTCGTACTGATATACATGTGTTCCATTTTATAAGAAGTTGCAATTAGCCTTATTCTATAACAAAATTAACTGTCTTATTTTTTCAGATGCTGTACCCGTCTCGAGTCTAAACATTGTTGTTCATTGTTATTCTCAGTTTTGTATACAATAAAGCTGGGTACTTTTGTTTTATTATTATTCACAACACAACGCCGTATTTGGTGTTTTAGTCAAATTCGTTGATGTCCTGAGCGTGGTGATATTGTTTACGTTCCATATAGTCCGGATTTGTATCGTTCAACTGGGAAGTGGTGATGTCTCCAACAGTTGCTGTATTTCCCAAAATTACCGGGTTCGTTTTTGGGATTCCAATAGTTTCAAGTGATGAACAGGCAGTTTTGAACATGTGTATCACAGAAAATTGGGAGATTCCTGAAATGCATGATGTTTTCCTCATTAGTTAAGCCACAGCGGTTCATATATGCATATAATACTTGTATTCATAGTTCTTATTATACCCACCTGGGAATGCCGTGGTGGACACTCGGCTGATGTAGAGGTATAGTAGTGCCATGCCACCAAAATGAAGCACGGCGAACCAGAAGTTGATGAAAACAATGATGAGGACGTTAATTAGGAACTGTAATGGGTCGTGTCACTAGCTTATTTTTAGTGGTAGAACGTAGTTGGTATCTAATTAGATAAAGCTTACTCCTGCGAACGCTAAATATCTGCTGCTGAATTGAGAATACCAAGTTGCTGGTTGTTCGTGGATTGTTCCATCTTCCAACGTTGCCGCTGTCTGAAAGAACTGTTGCCTTTTTCGTGTTTGACATCGTCCTCTTTCGCTACGGCACAGGAATTTGCATATAATGCATGAAATGATTTGGGACATATAGATTACAATCTGTCATTCCAGGCGCAAATTGCATCTATGTAGTGTCTGTGACAAACGTACCGTGCTTCTTTCTGGGAACAGTTCCTTCAGATCGGATTCAGCCATGCTATGCATAGAGCCGTAAGTCTTCACGTCTCCACTGAAAGTAACCGCGTTTCGTGCTGTACTGCTGTCGCAGGTAATACACCGATACGTTGTCGCACTGCTGTCACTACTAAATCTGAATCTCCAACTTACGTGGTTGCATGTTTGACGTGCTCCAGGTCATAAGTCATTGCCAAGGACACATATGCGTAATTGACTGCAGCGTAAGTAATAAGGAAGGGCATTGTAGAGAGAATAGCCAAACGGTTGAGGTCGCCAACGAGTACGAAGGAGCACGCTACTGCCATAAGGACGGCTGAGGCAAGCACTGGGTTCTTATTAGCACCGCTCTGAAATGGACTACATTGGGATGCAAGACATGTTCAAGCTTTATGATATGCTTGTCGCAGCTAAATTTACACCCGCAAATAAGGTTTGGTAGAAAAGCTACTTACTCCATGTGCTAATGGATTTAGAATAGGAACGACGCCCTCGGCAGCTATTCCTTGTAGTACTCTGGGAGTTCCGAGTAGGGATCCAATAGTGGAGGAAAGAGAACAGACATACAAACCGATCATGAAGAACCAACCGGTGAGGGAGACCTGAATATAAGAAATTCTAGTTGTCCTATTCTTAGGCTTAGGCTCAGGCTTAGCAATTGTGTGTGCCGGGAGTCAGCTCAATAAGATCAAAATATCTGAGTACTGAAAGCTATCTGGTTTATGCATGCAGCCACTAGTTACATTGTGGGTATTCTCATTGAACGAGTGTTTGCGTCTCTTTAAATGCATATGGCCTAATTGTTAGCACTATACTGACTTTAGCTATGCCGGGGAGTTTGGGCCCAGTGATGGGTGGAGAGGCCCTTCCCAATTCTATGCATTATTCGAAAGCTCCCACCTTTTCCGAGATGAGATTATCGCAGAGTAAATATGAGCGGTCGACCACTGTTCCGAGGATCATAATGAAGAGAAAGCAGGTTCCGGTGCTAGAAATGGGTGAAAACATTTTCTTGGTATTTGAATTATTTTTAAGACCCGCAACCGGAGTTCAGAACTGTCCGAGAAAAGTCTGAAACTACGGCCGCCCGTCGAGGGAAACTTGGACGGTCCCATGGTTATGCATGCTAAAGAGATCGAGTAATTTAGCAAGGCATAAGTACATGGCAGGAATCGAACTTGGCGCCATGCCTTTGACGACAAACCTCAAACCAGCGCCATAGACCACTCGGCCATAACGCACAAGTTGTGTCGTATGGGCTTCAGAGCCTTACCCTTTGGAGAAATATTCACTGTCTTAATTCTTACCTGACTCCTAGTGCGGATAACTCTCCAACGGGGATGTTCTTCTTCGGATCGCGCAGATCACCACTCATATTTACTCCTGAAATATGATACTGATATTTTTATATTACGGTAGCCGCCTTGCGGTATCAACTTTGAACCTTACGGTAGCCTGACTTGTCTCCTGTTTTCCTCTAGAACGTACCAAGGCGATTCAACGATGTGAATGTGCACATCCAGTTTCTCATGTATAAATCAATACTCTATGACAATTGTCCGACCTGCTAGAACTCCAAGGAAGTTAGCGAAGAATACACCGAATACGGTAAAGATGGACTGTTCTGGAATCGACCTCTGAATACCGAGCACCGTGCAGTTGATCGACGCGTAGTGCGGCTCCGAATTGGCACGCAGTCGCGCCGAGGAGAAGTGCCCGACGCCGTGTTCTGAACGCTAGATATTGTTGATGCAATTAGCAATTTTCAATTATCTAGCACTGTCGTGTAGGGTGTTACCTATTGGCTATTGGTAGAGTCATTGCTGAACCATCTGATTCGCTATTACGAAGACATGCTGATATGCAGTTGATTAAATTAAGGGGATCCTCGATTCTTTTCTCTGACACTTGGCTTTTTTGTCACCGGATTACTTTTTTTACAACAATTCTTTCTAAGAGTTTAATAAACATTTGAACATTTAAAGTGAACGGGCTAAAATACAATATCACGCAGTTATGTCCTAGTTTGCATATTAATTTAATTAGATTTCTCATTCATATTGTAGATTTACCCAAGTCAATGGTCCAGAGACTTCCGAGTAGAAAGTCGACGACGGCCAGGGCGAGACAACCAAGAAGGAAGAGTTGGAGACGGACCACCCAGGAGACACCGGCTGCATTCACGGCTGAAAAGGGAGAGATGACAAGGGCAACTAAATAATATTTGCGGTATATACATCGCCTGTCCGAAAGCATGAATAGACCAGATCTCTAGACCAGTTTCATCAACATTTACGTGAGAAGAAAAACATCGATAATTGTCTGTTTATTTTCTCTCTGCTCGCAATTTTGTTGCGCGCGGAAGATCCGTGCCACCTGGATATGTTGGTGAAACCGGCCTCAGGTTCAAAACGACAAGAGTTCTTGTTAGCCTGTGAGAAAGCCTATCATGATCAATACAATCAATCGAATTGCAATATAAACTTTTCGAATAAATCTAAGAAATCTCCTACCGGTGAGCAAGATGAGCGTGACTATGGCGATGGTCTTCACTGTCGTTCTGTTTTGTGTATAGAAGGCGTGTGCCAAAGATTCGCCAAATCCGACAGCGACCAAAGCAGTGGCGACAGCCTGAACGTGATTGAAATCTTTTAAAGCGGTATGACAGCTGGTTTTGAAAAGTATGTAGACAGCTGCACTCCCATAATGCATGCAAATGTATACATATAACCAGACCACAAAAGTCGTGCAGTATCGCGCACTATATGCGACTACGCATAGAGCCCATTTTATGTTTGAAAACCGGATGTTATTTCCATGAAGGATCTTATTCACATAAATTTGCTGGCGCCCCGCCTGCTAGTACAAATGACTAACCTGTCCAAAGGTGTATACAATTCCGATGGTCGCTCCAACACGTGCTCCCAACACGTGTGATATGAGAAAGTAGACACCGCCAGCACGGATATGGCACCGATCACAAATACCTGCAGCATGACTACTTAAATATGTATAACAGGATAAATTGCCACTGTAAACGCGACTTGCGACATGGCAATGTAAGTGGATACTTGTCTTGCCGTACGTTGGAGGTTCTTGGTGCGGTACATACAGAAATAAAACTGGCCAGGCTGTTTTCATCGTCACATATATATCCAAATCAATAATACTACTTCTTATGAACAAGTAGGATGTATAGCGTACTAGTTAGGTGTATGTTGATTTGGACATGTAGTACAGCTGCATTGGATTGGGGTCATCGTGAAAAGATGTATAGCCAGTATAGCACAATCAATCAAATCTTACCGATTGCCGAAAATACAGTGATAGCGGCTAGTGCCGCGCAGAAGAAGAGAAGGAGCACTGAATTGGCAACTCCAGCGGTACCCTGAAGGAATGACACATTACGGATGTTGGAAAATTACATTACCAAACAATGTCCAAATTTACAAACTGCAGCAAGTCATCCATATTGCACACAGCCAACCCACACGCATATGGACACATATGCCACCGCATGTGCAATTTTTAGCCGCTTTGCCAGAATTTTTAGTTAGCAGTGCGCCATAAACGCGCCATTTTCTCGCCAGATCTGTGCCGCATAGTCTCTATGTTTTCAAGTTGAGATCTGCCTTGAACTGACCACAATCCATCCCATTCGTAGGAACACGATTATTCCGAATATGTTGACCATGACAGTGGTGAACACTCCATCCCATGTACCGAAGAGGACGGGCTGATTGAGGAGCAGGTTTCTGAAGGCAAATATATTAGATATTATCTTTCCACCTTATATCCCACCTCTGTCCGTCTCTCTCTCTCTCTCTCTACCTCTGTCTCTCTCTGTCTCTCTCTCCCGCTGTCTGCCTCTCTGCTTCGCTCTCTCTCTACCTGTCTCTCTCTACATGTCTCTCTCTCTCCCTCTCCCTCTGACTCTCCCTCTCTCTGCCTCTCTCTCCCTCTCTATCTCTCCTGGTTTTCAAATCTGTTTTAGTTACACATTATTCTTGCACAGGATCAAGGTACTCACTACAGCTACGCTTGCATAGTTTATAATTCTATAGCATAGGGGCATATGGCTTTCATATCGGCTATTTATGTGAACATCGTCTTACCTTTGCCACCACGGCACCGAGTTGTCATTCTGTGAACGTGAATATAAGGAGTCGGATGGTTCAATTGGTTCCCCACCAGGAAGGGGAGGAGGAGCTGGAGGCTCCGACATACCCTTTAAAGCGAAATAACATCCGGGTTGTAAAACGTATCATGGACAAATGCATTAACATATTTTGTACGCAAATGAAACGGCGTTGAATAAAAATCGGAATGAATTGTACGATCAAGTGAATTTCGTTACTGTTTCTGCTCTTTATCAAAAGACGTTGTTTTCAATTAAATGCACTTCATTCTAAAGAAAATAATCCTGTATATAGCAAAAAAGAAAATCATAAAAGTTAGATGTATTGTAAATAGTAAACGACTAAAAATAGGAAACTGATGGCCAATCAAGAAATTTAGAAAAGTCAACGGTCTCTAAATATAGAACTGCATTTGTGTTGGTGAACGAATGTTGAATGAAGAAGCCAGTCGCTAATTAGAATGTGGGCGACCACAAACACATCCAGGCAGGGGACCTCTGGGCTCGCCAGGGGGACTCATGGTCAGGGCCCTAGTAGGGGCCCTTTGGCACTGTCCCCCTACGATCAATGCCCAACAGCGGGCTTCCCATTTCACGGATATTGCATCGCTTTTCGGGGATATCCAAATAGAATGGTAATAAAATATATTGCGATTCGTTCTCAATGTCGAGGACGTAATAAGAGTACGAGATGAAAGGGACAAATTATTATGAAGCAATATCTGCACGGTGTCTGCATAAGTTTGCTGTTTGCCGGGGAAATTTTGAGTCCGCTTAGTTTTGAAAAAACTTTCTTTGCTTTAGTTTCTCTACTAATCTTTGAAAAGAGTAACACGTATGGAATTTATAGGATATAAATAGTTAACAAAAGGAGATAACATTACAATACAAAAAGCAACACAGGGAGTGAATGCAAGCAACACAGTCGCACGAGGGGTCAGTAGACCGTTGCACAGGTGTAAACGTCGTACATTTCTTCCCATATCTTTTATGTACTCAATCGTAAATATTTTTAGGTTAAGGAGAACACTTCGTTGGCAGTTATCCAATCATCCTGATCTGATGGTACACATCGAAAAAACCAGGTGTGCCTCGTTGCGCACCTCGCCCTCTTTTCGGCAGACTCTCGCGAGTGCACTGAGCACCCATTCGCGTAACCTGGCGAAGATAGGGCGAAGTCGCCGCGCACCTTTTATGTATATTTTTTGCTTTTCGTACAAGTGTCGCGCCTACCTTTTTAATTTTAACGTCAATGGAGTTTGGTCAGTGTACTAAGACATACGAATTGGTCGAAGTGAGCGCTTATCCGATGGAGAGATCGTCGGCTTGGATGAGCATCCTTACACGACTGTCGAAGCCGAGGAGGAGGTGATTGAATCACGAGGTAGTTCTTTTTAATACATGATACTTCATTAAAAGAGAGTGCAAAAAAATCAAAGGCTTAGGAATAAAATTCGCGCAGTATCGTCAGATATTTACAAATACTGCATTGTGGCACGGCGTTCAACATACTCCGGCTGCTATACCATACCATTCTAAGCTTTTAATTTGATTCTTTTCCATATGTTCCGCCTAACTGACCATGATCATTCTCCTGGTCCTCCTTCTTTATTGTTTCATCTCTCTCTCTCTCTCTCCTTTCCCGCTTCATCTCTCTATCTTCGTATCTCCCTCCCTCCTACTCTCTCTCTCTCTCTCTCTCTCTCTCTTATGTTCCGGATCTTACAACGTGATCTCTCTCTTGCTCCACTGTCCGCCAAGTCGACAATATTGTTGTGAAGTCCGTCACAATCAACGTCTTTTCATGTTTTATGCTCTAAGAATCTGACAACAATCGTTTCCTTTCTTAGTTTCTAATGGTGTCCACGCAGAAGATAAATTATTAAGTAGTACTTGCAGTTTCGCACAAAATTTCAATCTAGTATCAGTGATCAGATCTGGTTTCCTTGTTTTTGTTTCGTTTCAAGCGTTGCTGAATTTGTCTGCTCGTTGACAAGTTCTAGTTACTTAGTTACTTCTTACTTGGTTCTAATGTTGTAGTGCTCTAACTTATTCTTAGTTCTTGTGCTCCATAACCATAACTGTAGGTGATTTCTTTCTTGATCAAGATCTATGCTCACAAAGAAGTCTATATCATCTAATTTATTGTATCCATTCTATCCACGAACTTGGTCAAGTAATCATCTGGCATAAATCATTGATTATAAACATTAGCAATTTAGTATGAAACGTCAGAATGTTCGTACATTGTCACTGATTGTCTGCACTCTTACATATCTATTGGTTGGAGCGGCCGTTTTTGACGCATTGGAATCTGACTATGAAATGCAGCAGGTAATTGGTTGAGTATTGATAAGGTTATTGATGATACATGATACCATCATATCCCACACAAACGCACGAACAAATCCACCAACGTGCTACCACAGGAAAGTGAAAAGCCCGATTTCGCCCCGATCATTTGTCAAAAAACCCCGATTTCGCCCCGATCCTGTCAAAAAACCCCACAAAAAGCCCGATCACGTCCCGATTTCGCCCCGATCACAAATAATCGGGGCATAATTGGGAACAAGGCCGGATTTCGCCCCGATTCTTTCAAAAAACCCCGATTTCGCCCCGATCATTTGTCGAAAAACCCCGATTTCGCCCCGATCATTTCCCAAAACCCCGATTTCGCCCCGATCATTTGTCGAAAAACCCCGATTTCGCCCCGATCACGGCCGGATTTTTTGAGGGACTTGATCGGGGCGAAATCGGGGTTTTTAGTTTCCCATGACATACACACATATGCACACACACCACACATACGAAGTAAGCCCTTACTTTTCAGCGGTCGCTTGTCCAGCGCATACGATCGAGAATAATGGAGAAATATAACATTTCCGAGGCTGATTATGACATACTTGAGGTGGATTTTTGAATATTGTTTTTTTTATTTGCTGTGTAGGACCCTACCTCTTTACTATGTGAGAACAAAAATAAATTGTTACATATTTTAGGCAACAATAGTCAAAGGTGTCCCACATAAAGCTGGTTTTCAATGGAAGTTCAGTGGTGCATTCTATTTCGCGACAACCGTGATTACGACGATTGGTGCGCTTCTAATATTTGTCATTCAAGTTTCGAAACCGTTTGCACAGCGTTTGACAATCAGATTGTCATTTTTCATATTGTCACACGCTACCATTATCTATACGTTGAATGTGAACAACCTGAAAATGAAAAAAGAATGGAATTCACTGGCAAATCATGGGGGATGCGCGGCGAAGACCCGGCGAAAATTTCGCGCGGGTAGGAGCTACGAAAATGCGCAAATTGGTGCCGCGTCAGATAAAGGGGTACCCTACCACTTCGCCCTATCAGATTTTTTTCGCGAGAACCTGGCGAGGAACGGGCGAAGACGGAGCGTAGGCGCACATGATTGTTTCGCCGCGTACCTTGAAAGTTTCGCGGTGTGTCTGTTTTCCAAACGAAGCGTCCTATATTAGCGTTTGTAAAATTCGTATTCCATGAATAAGTCGTTCCTTTAGGATACGGTCACAGTACCCCCGTGACTACGGGAGGAAAGATATTCTGTATGTTCTACGCACTGGCTGGTATTCCTCTCGGGCTCGTCATGTTTCAGAGTATTGGCAAGTTTTTTTTCTTTTCTAGTTTAAAAATTTAAGTTTATTTAGTCCCGCGCTTACACAGATTTTTGTTTAATTTATTATTATTTAAAAAGAACGATAATCAAGACAAGGAGCAGGCTGAAATGGAAAATGCGCTCCCTCTACTAACATTGGATTCGAGAAACATTTTCTTTCACAATCAGCTACTTTTTGACTTTTAGGTGAAAGAATGAACACATTTGCCGCTCAACTCCTGCGGTTAGCCAAGAAAACGGCCGGGAGAGCGCCGGAGGTTGATCTTCAATTTTGTCTTCAACGTTTCGTCCATTCTGATCATTTCACCTTAAAATTGGAAAATTAAACTAGTCGCCCAACCTGGCAGTTAAAGCGATATAATAGCCGAATTTTGTAGCGTATGTTGGACACCAGATTCTTATATATTGTAACTAAAAATTGCGCAGTTATTTGAATACACTGGTTGGAAATACAACACCCAACATAATGTATAATAATGTATAAAATCAGGATGAATTGATTGTAAACTGACATAGATTACTGAAGCTAAAATATTGCAGGTCACCCAAATGGATTTGATTTTCATTGCTTCTGGATGGGGCACACTTCTTATTGCAGTCGGAGCGTACGCATTTAGACAGTACGAAGGATGGAGTTACTTTGACTCGTTATACTACTGCTTCACAACGTTAACCACTATTGGTAGGTGATTGAGCATGCTTATTAAGTATCAGGGTCACCATGAACCATGATACCATTTTCATAATCTTATTAGTTCACCAAATGTTTACTAAGTAACATCGTTCGGGAAGCTGTGCCTGTCCTACCACGTTTATATTTTTGAATATTTGAATCACTCATAAAAAGTGCTAAAAGAATATGATGCCTGCATCGCCAATTTTTAATTATTGGTTTATTCTGCGCAACGCATGCAGTGTAGGAAGACAAAATAAGACAAAATAGTAAAATGTTCTATTTTAGTTTCGTACTGTTCATTGTTTATTATGAATTATAGTTTGTTCACTTCAGGCTTCGGTGACTTCGTCGCCCTTCAAAAGGACGGAGCCCTGCAGTCCAGACCCGACTATGTCATATTCTCACTCGTATTTATTCTATTCGGACTCGCTGTAGTCTCAGCTGCTATGAACCTACTGGTTCTCAGATTCTTGACGCTCAATACTGAGGTATTATGAGCTGTCTTAATAATTCCTAGCGTAAATTTTCGGCGTAACACTATTGAAGTTACATGCGGTAGATCCTTGTTAGCCTGATTAGAGTTCCTGTAAGATCTTGCAAGCAAATATTCTCCGCTGATCTTTCAGCTGTTTAGCAGAGCATAATGGGAGAGAACTTTCAGGCAATCTGCCCCGAAATAAGGATGTCCTAGTTTAACTTAACTAATTGCTCGAACAGAACTTATATTTACGGTATACACTATACACCTCCCTTCAGGATGAACGTCGAGACGAAAGGGAAGCACTTCTAGCTGCTCGAGGTCTTCTTCGAGTTCCCCCAACAGATGAAGATGCTTTGAGAGATGACGCGGATAATGCTTCGGTTAGTTTACAGAAACTTCTCGAAACAGCGGGCATATAATTACTCTCTCGATAAGGTGACGCTACTTTAGGTAGGTAATATGTTCCTAAGCACTCTTCAGATTATTTTCCAAGTGTCCCAAATCTCTTCATACGTAAGCAACATCGAAACATCTTGTTATCACATACAGTATGCATATCAGAGATAAAATGAAAAAAAGCATCTACTTGGTTAGTTGTAAGATTTATTTTAACATTTTCGGCCATTGTCTCTATTAGCGCCTCTACGTGATATGCAGTTGGTGTAACTTTACACTAGCCTTTCAAGCATAAACTACATATTCATTCAGGTGTGCTCTTGTTCGTGCTACCAATTACCGTATGGTGAGATGCGGCAGAGACACAGTGTGAAGAGGTCGCCTGACTCTGCCCGACGCATGGCCGACCAGCAAGGAGTAGAATCACCCATTATTCACATACATTAGTAATTCGGAGGATGGCGCAATGGTTAATGCAGCACACCGCTGTTGCGATGACCGGGGTTCGACTCCCGCTCGTACAAGGCACTTTTTATAAGCTCATCTTCACTGTAGAATGATATTTACTAAACTTAAGTGCATTTTGTAGTGACAATCAGTACGGGTTCGGGCTCTCTGACCAAATTATGCGTAAAATCAATTATAAAATAACTTTCCCATTTTTATATTCATCACTTCATCATTCAATCAAGCAATAATTTATTTTGAATCGAATAAAATCTATGTCTTTTCCACATATACTGCATTTCAAGACTTTAATAAATTTCCTTTTCTCTGTTTCGTGGATTGTTTTTCTTGACCGTTCATATAAAA
This sequence comes from Pelodera strongyloides, assembly GCA_036852015.1. NCBI lineage: Eukaryota > Metazoa > Nematoda > Chromadorea > Rhabditida > Rhabditidae > Pelodera > Pelodera strongyloides. Next base: position 106,890 of record JAANDG010000182.1, read on the forward strand.
AGTGGAACTCACAATCAGCTACAAATAAACAATGTATTGTTGAGATACGATCCATTCTGGGAGAAGATATGAGAAGACGTAATTCCAAAAAAAAACACGGTAACAAAAATGGTTTATAGAAAAACAGACAGAAGTACGTGACCCTAACATGGAACGGATTGAGGTGCAGTTGTGTCTTTACTGTGGTTGTAGTCTTGGAGATGTTGGACAGACAAATGTTGACAGGCAAAGCTAAAACATTTCCAGATTACCGTAGTTTTTGAATTTTTCAAATTCCCGCTTGCGTTGATTGTAGATTGTAGTGCATAATCATTATCCTTGCAGCTCTGTGGAAGACATTCGTCCTTATTGTTAGGTGCGCGAGCTTCTTCAGGCTTGAGCTTGTGGATATTTAAAGGAAGATTGCCAAAGGTAATAATTGGCTCAATTTAACGGATCCTTTTTGTGTGCGGTGGTTTACTAGGGTATCCGCACCCTTGTGCGAACTAGGCGTCGAAGAGCAGTCAAATCGTCAGATGATAATTAGCGCAATTGTCTAATTAGTTAACTTAGCGAACCCGGAAGTCGCAATTGCTCACCATAATTAAGCATTGGTAGACCTCCTCCTTCTTCTTAAGAGACAACTCATCGGTGAAAATTCACACTCCCTCCATCCATATCCCATGGGTCCTGTAAGGTCATAGCACTTTAAAGCGGTATGACATCCTGTTTTTGAAACGTTTGCGGGATGCTGCCTTTCTCTGTAGTGAATGCTGATAACTGCACGATTTTTTGTCTGATTATATGCATACAGTATGAAACATTTGGAATTGCAGTTGTCCGTTCCAAAAACAAGTTGTGATATCACTTTAAAGGTACAAATACACATAATAAAGTCAATTAATGTGCATAGCACACAGAATGCTCCACTTCCTGTACAGTACTACTAAAAGATGCTTGCCCTGATCACAGAAAAACTATCAGTAGCCGGTCATCAAATGGTTTCCACCGAAAAAAATCCATTTGGAGACCACGACGCTTTTCGAGAAAACCAGGGAACCGTCATCAAACGGTTTTCTCCGTTTTCTATGTACCTGCATCCCTCTTGTCCCAGGTAGCTGCCCAGTGCCCTGATGGCTCCACGACTACGAGATTTTGTTGATCAGCGGGCTGAAAGCATAAAGTAACATTTTACTTCTTATTAGATTTTCGAATAGAACGCTGATTCAGGATCCGCGGAGAGAAAAACTGTGCGCCATTTTTCTGTAAAGAGTTTTGAGTTTCGGATTTTTTTTTTGAAATGTGTTCAACAACCGAGCTTATGATAATTTTTCGCACCATTTTTTATTCTAATTTACGTTCATTTGCATACGCTGCATAAGAATGCTGGTGTATGCGATGTGTTTCAAAAATCGACTAGTATTTTGCTTTAAATGAAATTGTTTTCGAAATAGAGTCGGTAGATGAATGGCACCCGTATCAGGCAGACAACAAAACACTACCCTAATTGGGCTAACCCTGAGCGTGTGTGTTTCCTAGGTTGGCCTATCTTGTTCTAATAGCTTGTTTCGCAAGCCCGCGCGCAGTTTCCGCGGATTAGCTTGCCTTTGATTAAAAAAACCAAAGGTAAAGACATGGGGGCTTGACCAGTGTAATTTACATATTAAAAATACACAACCTCTTGTATTAGCTGTGCTATACCTGTCTCAAGTGTGCATCGACGAATAGTGTACTAACAATGAGAAGTAGTACGGTAGAGAGGAGCATTGTGTAGGCTTGTGGGGAGCACGAGGAGTAGTAGAAGTGAAGTGCGAATCTTTCTTTTATTCTTAGATGAAGAGGAGTAGGCTGCTAATCATCATAGATAGAAGAAGCAAACGAAGCCAATTATTAACTCCGACAGCAAAAAGGATGGCACATTGCATCATTTCATATTATGTAGTACCTTCCATAATGAGGTGAATCTACATGTTACAATTTTGGCAAATAGTGTGGGTTGTTGCAAACGTTGCAACCGTTAAAGCAAATAATTCGTCACCATTCGAGAAACTGTTATTTGATACTTTCAGCGTATTTTATTTAGTTTGTTTTACGACGCGGCGAAGATCTGGCTCGAAAGTTTTGTGCGGCGACTGGACGAAAATGAGAAAATCGATACAAACCCAGATAAAAGGTGCGCGGCGGCCTCACATTTTCTAAGCGAATGTCTGGACGGCTGGGCGATGCAGTGCGCGACTTTAGGAGCAATATCAGAGTTTCGAATTGCATCCTTGCTACTCCTTACAATAAGTGTAGTGGAATGTAGTTTCACGGAAATATTCCTGAACCCCTCCTTAGCACATGTACTGGTGCAACTACGCGGTCGTACATCTAAAGCATAATGGGCGAAAACATGGCACACTTACGGCGCAATTTTTGGAGTTAGTGCGGTGTATGCGCCACAAGTGCGCCGCATGGAATTATACTAACAATGATGGCCCAGCACACTAATACATGTCAATTTCGGGTAACCTTTCTCAGATAGCACGAAAATAAGGGTGCTACTATTTATTGCAATAAAAAATCTCAAAAAAACTCAACATAAAAACAAAAAGAAGGTAAAAAATAAAAAAAATAGAGTGGTTATAATAAAAGAATAAAAGAGCAATAAAGTAAACTCAATTGCACATAAAGAAAAGGAAAATTAGTAGATAAGGAAATGCAGCTAAATTCACATTTTGAGATTTAAATGCATCAAAGATATGGCAAGTTTTATGATGAGAGTTGGAGAGTTCGACTAGATTTGTTGAAAAGTTCTAAAGCTTTAGGATTTGACCCACGGAAAACAAATGACAAAGCAATACATAGAGGAAGAAATTTAAAATCGAAATCAAAACGATGGAAACATAAATTGTTTGAAATTTGAGAAATGTATTTGTGACTAAATATCTAAAGAATAAGGGGCAAACATGGCACACTTATGGCGTAATTTTTGGAGCGAGTGCGGTGCATACGCCACAAGTGCGCCGTATGGAATTATACAAACAATGATGGTCCAGTAGACTAATATATTTCTAACTTCACAATATTACATAAAAATCACCACTCAATCAAGAACTCACTGAGCTTATTCTTAAGCAGAAGGGTAATGCTGAACATCGTAAAGAAACTGCGGAAACAATCACCTTAACACAGCAATTATTAAAGCGGTATGGCACGTGGTTTTATAAAATATAGCCAACCGTGGTATTCATATACCACATGCAATATTGCGTTCCACTCTTTGCTAGGAATGCACACCACGGAACAATACTTCATGGCAACTCACTTCTTCAGCAACTTCACAGTCCACGTATCATTCCGCTTTAATTTAAAAAGAAGTGAAGTAAACATTCAGCAATGGATACCGGAATGCAAGAAGTTAGGTCTCGTTTGCCTAGACATTTTAAATGTATCTATTTTTCACTTTGAATTCATGCTCTTTTTTCTAAATCGTAGACATTATAATGATGCTATCTGTGTCAGATCTGTATTGAGAAAAGTTCCAATAAAACATGATCTGACAAAAGATGGGCAACACACGACACAAAGGAAAGTTCGTCACTAGTTTGACCCCATTCCAATTTGACACCATCACGTCACGATTGTGAAGTTGTAACGCAACCAATGTGACTCCGTTACTTCACTGACACCCTTTGTGACACCGTCTACCACACTCGGCACTTCTCCTTGGGGTTCATGCTGCTGTCGACAGGACAATTGAAGGCTCTTGCAAAGTCGTAACTGTTGGAGAGCGGGCCCTTCACACTGAAACGGAGGATATCCTTTTATTATTTTATAAAAATGACATTTGATTATTTGTTTCATGTTCATAAAAATGACCTCAATAATAATTTACTTATTACGTATACATGAAATTCCTGAGGAAAAATATATGCAATGTACAGTTTTGTCGAGTAAAGTAAAACACGCTTAATAGGCTTATCTCTTCCTCATAGACATACGGAAAAATCTCATTGTATATAAATGGAGAAAGATTGTAAGGTTCGATCCTCTCGCTCAATAATCTAAAATCTAACGGTTTGCATAAATGTGAAATAAATATTCCTACCGAATAGGCCCAGGTGAATGTTCAGACGTCCTTAATTTCCTCACTGCTTCTTTGTCATTCATTGTTCCACACCAAATCTAGAAATATAACTTTAAAGCGAAATAGCGGCTGGTTTTTGATACGCGTCTCAAGTATCTGCATTCCTTATTTATGCAAAGTGGGGTCGAAATGGGGTCGATTTTTTTATGATTTTGAATATAATGCATGACAATGTACTTTTCCAATTGGTCGCCACATGGTCACCAAAAGGTCACTCTAATGCTCACGAAGATACCTGTGCATAGTTGAGGAAGAATAATTGGTCGTGCGTCAAGTTGACACCAGGCAACCGTGGAGGTTTTCGATGAGACTTTTCATACTTCTTCCAGGCTCTGAAATTATGAAAGTATAAAATTGAGCAGAGAGATCCCACTTACGCTTAGCGTAGATCGTAACGCACAAACATACAAATAAACAATTTAGTCAAAGCTGATCAGAAGGGTTAGCTAACGGATAGGAGGCTGAACCCACTTGTATGCCTGTTTTAGTCCTCCATTGTCTGCTATGTTCTCTCCCTTAGTCGATCGGCCGTTTATTCGCATATTGATTTGCTCGAGCACGTAACTACTGTACTGTTCCTGGAATAATTATCGATTAATTGTCGGGTTTAATTACCCAAGTTGGAGGTAAATGTTGGAACAAAAATTTCCAAAACGTATTTGTATGATTTGTCCTCTCGGGCGCACTTAGCTTACCTCAATACATTCCGCCTTCTTCTCAAAGTTGGCAATTGTTTTGTTGTCCCACCACTGTCGGATATTGCCCAGATTGTCGTATAGGCGCCCTGAATAATTAGCGAAATTACACACTGCCATGGCGTGTGCCAGAGATGCGCCAGACGGGCGCGAACTAGGGGAGCACGGGGAACGTTATGTGAATCGCTCCAAACAATTTTTTTAGTGCGTGACAGTTTTTTTAGTGCGCCACATGCTAACTTATAACCATCGTTGCATTCTAATACTCTAGAAGTAATACCCGAATTAATATAATTAAGGGTTCTGATGAAAGGTTGCTACGAAAGAGTACCCCAGAACAGGTCGTTCAAAATATTTTAATGGTACCACGATACTGATTTTATAGATTGTTTATCCAACCTCTATCATCAAATCCGTGTGTGATCTCGTGTCCAATAACTACTCCAATTCCTCCAAAGTTCATCGATGAGGGGAAGTCTTTGCTATAGAACACTGGTTGGAGGATGCCGGCGGGAAAGACTAAATATACGGTATAAACATGCGAATACGGAAATACGGTACAGAGTACGGATGATCCTGCTTTTGTAAACCTGCGGAGCATAGGTTAATTTGTAATGTTATAACCAGTTCAAGCAGAATAAAAAAGTGCATGTCAAAAACAACGAAATCTGACCCTCTACTTGAACGTCTATTGGCCTACTTTACAGTTTCACGTTTCACTACTTTCCACCGTATACCGTATACTACTGTATAATAAGCGTTCAAGTTATAGACATGCAGCTAATATGTTTGTGAAAAAAACTTACTGATTTCATTCGTGTTAGGGGAGTAGAAGGCATTCACCAAAGCGGCACCGGCAACCCATCTGTAATTGACCTTATGTATGACCATAAAACCGGATGTTACATCGCTTTAAATTTATTGAGTTTGCTTATTATGTTGAACAAATAACCGATGAGGAGAACATATGGATGGAAGTAGAGTAAGCCGCTGAACAATCAAACGATAAACCGTTTGGCGCGTGCCTTTTATATGTATGTATCGTGTTCTTGCCGCAAAAAAACATTCGAACCTTTCCCTATCAACCGGCTGAACTATGCGTTCCAGAACATCCCTTTGGTATTGCTCGTAGAATTGGAATTTGGTCTTGTAATAGTCGCCGGCATGGACCTAAATTATCTTACTGGACGTATGTTTAGATCATCATAATAACTCTCTCTCTCCTCTCTGTATCTATTTCTCATTTATCTCTCTCTCTCTATCTCTCTCTCTCTGGTACTGTAATAGATCAACAATTGTAATCGCTCACTCTAAATCCTCTGTACTCCTTGTTCACTTGTTGAGAATCATTCAAATAGTCGGGGTATCCGATCTTCTGTTTCATTGTTTCAACCTGAAATAGGGGAGTTAGTGAAAACTATGAAAATCGAAGTTCTAAATGAGACATAAGTGTCGTAGGGTGATCTGCCAGTATATACAAAAGAAAATGAAATAATTGCCGAAGCCACCAAAAAACCCGTCGATGACAGGTCACCAAATTGTTTGACTAGTTAGTGACCTTTTGATGACCACGTGGCGACCAGTTCAACACGGTTTTCGGACTAGCCATAGCGCCGGCTACCGTGTGCACGCCTGCTTCTCCCCTATTCTCGTTTCCACGGAATCGGTTTAGATGACGGAGTGTGGTTTAATCGTTTTCTCTTTAGTTGCATAGGCTGCTTTAAATAAACTAACCTTTTGCTTGGCAAAAGCCTTCGTTTCCTCAGTAAGCCAATCCTCAGTAACTAGTAAATCGACGAATGCCTCCGTAATAAGAGTGATCATTTCTTCAACCTAAAGTTTTAGGTAAAAGTCGAGAACTCTATATTTTGTTAATAAAACTTAATAATAATCGTGTTGAGACTAGCGCTCAACTTTCGTGAAACGCATGTCTATAGGAGATGCTGATTATGCAGTGCGAATTAGAATGGGCTGGATGTCGGATAGAATGGGTTTGCAGCCCGAATTAGCATGCTAACTTGGATACTTATATGAGTGACACATAATACGTTTATCCCAAGATCGACATGTAGCCGGATGCGGACGTGGATGTGCTGTGGCTGGTGGACCGAAGATGTGGTGGACAAGGACGTGGGTGGCAGAAGCTGGACCATCGACAGAAGAAGGAAGAAAGAAGAGTGGCGCGCTCAAGGACCTCAAGGCCTACTGGTGGCCGAGTAGGAGTAGAGAAGTCAAAGAAGACCGCTCCTGCGTATATGAAGAGGACACGACCGCACTCATGTTTCTATTTCTAATAAAGATGGGCCTCGGCCAATTGCTACCGTGTTTCTTTCTTGTACTAATGCTGGTTCATTTATGTTACTGCTGTCGACGTGGCTACTTGTTGCTTCTGGGATCATCTCTGTGAAGGATTGGCACTCCTTTACAAGTGGCGACCGCTTGGGCTTGGAACCGAACAGAAGATGGAATGTGCCGGCGAGTGGCAACGCGGACATCCATCGAAAGCCTACTCCCTACATACTCAGGAAAACACATACACAGGGAAGTTAATATATTTGTCTATTTCTGTTCTATATTTCTGCTAGCTATATCAATCCTATTATTCATATTCTCTCTTTGTCCGGGGAAGTGTGTGGCACACTGTGGCATCCCCGCGAGCTAGTGGCAAGCTCGACGATTGAAGAAAGGATAAGGCCATGACGAAAGCTTCTCGTTTCCGGAGTGTTGAGACTAGCGCTCAACTTTCGTGAAACGCATGTCTATAGGAGATGCTGATTATGCAGTGCGAATTAGAATGGGCTGGATGTCGGATAGAATGGGTTTGCAGCCCGAATTAGCATGTAACTTGGATACTTATATGAGTGACACATAATACGTTTATCCCAAGATCGACATGTAGCCGGATGCGGACGTGGATGTGCTGTGGCTGGTGGACCGAAGATGTGGTGGACAAGGACGTGGGTGGCAGAAGCTGGACCATCGACAGAGAAGGAAGAAAGAAGAGTGGCGCGCTCAAGGACCTCAAGGCCTACTGGTGGCCGAGTAGGAGTAGAGAAGTCAAAGAAGACCGCTCCTGCGTATATGAAGAGGACACGACCGCACTCATGTTTCTATTTCTAATAAAGATGGGCCTCGGCCAATTGCTACCGTGTTTCTTTCTTGTACTAATGCTGGTTCATTTATGTTACTGCTGTCGACGTGGCTACTTGTTGCTTCTGGGATCATCTCTGTGAAGTATTGGCACTCCTTTACAAATCGGCTAATTCGCGTCAGAAAAAAAGGAGAGTCCGGCGCTGTGGAGCCCGCCTGTGTGCGCGGGGTGTGCACCAGTGCGAAAAGCAAATGAAATTGCTACTGGAACACACTGTGGCGAAATTCATGGGGTAGTGCGGCTGGTGCGCCATTTGTTCGCCAGAGTACTGATTATTTCTACCTGTTGCTTTGCTTCCGGGTCGAAGTGTTGCTTCACATAAATACTGGAAGTCGCCATCGGCATTAGGGAATTAATCCGAGTCACACAGCCATGCCAACGAACCTTTTGCACGTTCATCACTAAATGTGGAGTTGTGAAAGTATAATTTATATATACGTGGTTGGTGGTGTTGCACTAACTTAACTCACAGTTCACGGATTTGCATGTACTAATTTAAATCGATATCTCAACATAACTTGTCGACCAAAAGTCGAACACTTACTCCAAGATAGCTAGATGACTAACTCACGGTTCAATGTCTTGTAAAACTTGAAGATAGTCAAGGCAAATGGATCAGGAAGGTCTCTGAGCATCGTTTTGAAGAACCAACACCACGACAAGTAGTTGACAATCTTTCTGGAAATTTTCATCGTTACTGACAAACAAACAAAGGGTCCTGCTTGACGATTCCGAAGCATTTGACCTAGAAACTTTGGTAGATTCGGTTTAACTTTTGAAAGTACATATACTACTTCACTCTTCTTATTATTTGCCTCTAAAGAAATAAACCATTATCCATCATAGTAAACAAAAGGTGAATTTTATAAAATTGCTTATTGAGGATATGCTGATATGCGATCAACACATATCAAAAGGTGACCCTAAGATACCCTAAGATAAGTTAACGGACATAATTTTCCAACCTCTTATCGTATTTCGGCAGTAATTGATCCAATCTCTTCAGGAATTCGACACCGTAAACAACGACTTCAGTATCGTAATTGAATGTTATCGCACTGCCATTCTATAAAAAAGCAAAGAAGTGTAAAATATAACCTACAAATATACAAACAACTTAGTTGACCAGTCAATTCTATTTCACGCCGTGACTACCGTACTTGGCATTTACCAGAAATTACAAAAAGGCTTCTTTATGCTTAAATTCCCAACCTTTTGTTTGACATCCGCAAATACCGAGTTGAAGAACAAAAGCCAGTCAAAATATGGCAATTGTCTTCTCATCTCTCCTAGTGTCATCTTTGCATAGAGTTCGGCAATGTCGTGACGTTGCTCGTCGGCCATTGTTATCTGAAATATCGATTGAATAAGTATATTATCGATTGATTTAAGAGAGCGTTGCGATTGAGCTATGGTCGTCGGCCGCCCTTTTAGGATCTAAGGCTACGTGGTGATCAGTGATTAATTGTAAAATAATAATAGAACAAACATTAGCCAGTGCTGTCTCAAAATCAATGATCTCCTTGGCGTCAGCAATTGCAACTTCTGGTCGGGCTTTCAAATGCACAAGAACGTCTCTGAAAAGAGTACAACATAGACGGATGGAACAAGGTGGGTTAGGATTTAACAGTTTTTGGATGAACATTTTTTGCGTAACTTCTGGCGTCAGGTTATGATTCTGCGTTGGGTGGTCTTTACCGTCATCGACATACTGTTTCTATGCGTCATGTTTGTTAAATCTACGGTACTTCAAAAAGGACATCAAAGATATATCCTTGGACATTTTCTTGCCGAATACTTTCCGAGCAAGTGGAGTTTACCGTCCCTCTTCGGAAAGGCCTACTATTTTGGAATTTCTTCGTAAATCATTATCAGAGAAGGGTCGAGCCATGTTTCAGAAACAAGCAAAATGAAATAAAGCACGAAACCTGATGAGGGTAACATAGGCAAGTCTCTCCTCATTTTCCGCCATTATGTAAAAGTCTCGTGCGAAGAGATTGAGAGCTGGCTGGTCCACCTAAACAAGCAAATTTACGCTGATAAAACGATGAATACATTTTGTTCTGCGACAAAGGCTGTTTGCAATGGGAAAAGACAAAAAAAAAGTGAGAATTCATTGCTAATAAGAAGAACGAATAATGAATTAAATCAAAAGCTACAATGTGGCCCTAGACCGAGGATGTCAAGCGCTTTGTCATCTGGACGCCTACTGCTAAGGACCTCTGCGGAACCTTTTATACATAAACAACTTTGTGCACGCCCTTGAAGATTTTATTAACATAGCGAAGCCCAACTATACAAAACTCTTACCAAGAGAACATGCTTTTCAGAGTCTTTATCATCTGGTTGCACTGTAGCCTTGAATAGTGAATCTGCTCGGAATTTGGCCACCATAAGGCCATATAACCGCTCGATCGATACATCTTGAGAAGCTAAAAATTTATCGATGCAATTCTTCTATGTTAACTGTGGTTTCATCTACGTGAGGTCATGCTCCAGGGTATCTTGTGCAATGTGATGTGATGGATGCAGCGTATGTTTCCCAAACCGTGTACCATATCACTTTAAAGGAAACCCACCGTGGCCTCCGAGACTGGGCCATCCCCCGAATCCAGCTACCACTTCGTCGAATGCAGATCTCCATGTGTCCCCGATCTCACCTATAAAAAGGAAATTTCTATCCATAAGTCGAAAAAATAGAGGATTTATGAATGCTATATTGTGCCTGGGTTTGTCAAACATATACTGGTCAACTTCTGAATTTGTGCCCGTGGTGATTACATGTAATGATTTCGAAAACGAATCAAAACCACATGTCATACCACTTTAATAATAATCTACTTTTCACCCCTAGCTTCTATATGTTTGTCGACCAATAGTTCAGTCCAGTCCCATCCCTATCCCTCAGAGATGTTCAGTTCAGGATATCAGTCCCGTGTTTGATAAGTGATCAGTCACTAAAGACAGCCACGTAAACGACCTCTTAACACTTTCTTGGGGTAAGAAACCGAGGGAAAGAGGAAATGAATTAAATGATGGAGGATCAACAGAACCATGGAAAATCATCATTAACAACGTCATCAAAAAGAATCAATGACGTCACAGGTCAATGGACTATCACGAGAGATAGCTGAGTCACTGGGCAATATCTTACTTTTTATGTAAAGAAAGTTTGGTTGTTTGTTTGTGAGATTCACGTTACGCTCGGAGAGACAACAGAGTCAGGGGTGTGACATGGATAAATGGTCAAAATTTTAAGCATTTGAAAGATTACATCACTGAAAATGGGCTGCGCAAAGAAGGGAGAGGATAATCTTTGGCAACATTGTGCGTTCAAACTGCATGGGAATTACATCTTGCAATTAAATCACTGCAGGTATTTTCCAAATAACATCCGGATGTTATGCCGCTTTAAAATATCCTTACTCTCGTTCAAACAGAGAGTGTAGAATTGTTTGGCCTTTTCCACTGCATTCTCCTCGATGTCGATATCGGGGCCACTTTCCTCTTCTAACAATTCTGTAAGAAAAGAAACTTTACAATAAACCATGACTATACTCCACCGGGGCATCGTACTGAAGATGACCCCACCCTGATGGCATAAATCCTCGTCAATGACTTAGGGGTCGAAACGAGGTACCCTACTTTCTACCATTATTCTATTATAACCCCTTTTCCTATTATCTTCCTATCTATTCTATTACAAATTATATGTTTATTTCTCTTTATAAAGAGATCAGTACTTCAGGTCTACATTTCAGTGGTGAAGCAACCAACATTGCCAGCAGAATAATATTTCATCATAGGTCAATGAAGTGAAATAATATAATAATGAACAAATATTCGAAGCTAAACTGAAAACCCAAACAAAATTAACCTTTTAGAGCAAATTCGAGATCTTGTCCTAAATTTTCAAAGTTTGATACCGATGGAGCATCGTCGGGGATGGGGTGGCCCTGAAGAAAATATAGATGAATTGACCAGAATTGATGTATTTTATTTATGGTGTGTGTTTTGCTTTGATGAAAAAGTGTTACACTACATTCAGAAAGAAACAAGGAAATGAAACAATTGGTCACTCTAAAAATAGAACAGATAGAAAATAACTTGAAGCTAGAAAGGAACAATAAGATACCGTGATCGAAAATAATGTAAAGACCAACGTACGGAATATAAGGGAATTAAGAAACAATTCCTCAAAGTAACAAACCAACCTTGATCCACTGACCGCATGCAAATGTGTAGAAATCTTCGCACGGATCAACCGAAGCATTCATTGAAGATAAGATTACGGAGGCTAAAAGGAGGTATACGTATAAGTCGCTACCCCAATGTTTATTAGACTCTTAGAGTAGAACTACGGTACAATAGTTTTTAGTGTATTAATAATAAATTTAAATATACAGAAGGCCAGTGAATGTGTCTAGAGCCTTACAGCAGTCTGCGTAAGTCGCATAAGCGGCATAAGTACTTGTTGTAGACTCTTCACAAAGTGACCGCTATATAATATATATATAATACAACTAACCACAAAAAGTATATCAAATAATAAAACTGTCTTGTAAAATATCGGCACCTGTATGAATGCATCCCGGTGACATACAAACTCCCTCATCTTGTTGAAAGAATAAATATAAATGTCCGAGGAATAAAACTAGCGATAATAGAAAAAATATAACGGCGAGCACCCCAAGTGTCCTTGAGTGTTGACCCATCATTCAAAATGGTTTTGAAGTAGCTAAATGAGAGTTGATATTAAAGTGGTACAACATCTGGCTTTTGAAACGTGTGTTGGCCTCTGATTTCCCACTGGGAATGCAGTTGTTCAGGATACTGCACAAAGGCCGGCTGTTATGTCGCTTTAATTATTATGTAGTAGGATACTAATTGGATATCAGGCCATATATTAGCTATTGCGCTAATGAAACCGTACGCCATGATATTTGAAAAGCATCCTCGTTGTGTTCTGTATTTTCTTTCTAATATCAAAGAATTATATCATATCATTACATTTTCACATTCTGTGGTATGCCTGCTGTATGTTATGTTGTGTTACATAATTTGCTCGGTTTGTTATTATACATGTCGGCTCCTTTCATATACGTTTTTTTTCTGCAGATTTACTTTGAATGTTACAATGTATAATAGCTATCACTGACGAAAGTTGGCGTGCAAGCGGCAACCTTACGGCGTGCAAAGTCCATTTAGGAACGTGGTGGCGTGCAAAAATGCACGCGGAATGGAAATGGCATGCAACTTGCCGCCGTCATCACGCCGCCTGCACGCCCGAGGCGAAATGGCGTGAGCAAGCGGCAAATATGGCGTACAAGCGGCAACGTTACGGCCAGCAACTTGCACTCCAGAACCCAACGGCGTGCAACTTTTTCCACGCTGCTTGCACGCCGTAACTTGCACGCCAATTTTCACGTTGATTCCTATGTTCCTTTCATCCACGTGTGAGAATTTCCAGAGCAAAAGTTCAAAAGAAAACATACCTCGTCTACTAGGTACTCGTTCGCATGGAGTAATTTCTTATTATTATTCAGCAATTATTGTATTTAATTGTTGCAAGTTCATATGAAGTTGAATGTTGTAAATTGACAGGAGCAGAATACTATCGTATGTATGAATATTTCGAGATCCTAACTGAAACAATGAGATATTGGCACATAAATAGTTACAAGAAGGTAGCGAAAAAAAAAAGTCTCAAACGCATGGTCCTTCGACGTAACGACAAAAGGCAACGCGGACAGAAGCACCATGGAGTAGAAACACAAACTAAGTTAGCGCAAACAAAGGATATGGGGCTAAGAGCTTTACTTCAAAAAATAACGTGATGCTGGGATAAAAGAAAAACAAAATAATCCCTAATTCCGAAAATAGCGTAAAATTCGTATCAAGTGTTGTGTCGAAAATAATTTGAAGAGTTTGTGGGGATAATAGAAAAGGGGTCGTGGAGAGGAGGAACAATAGGGAAATGTTGGGAGGGAATGGATGATTGGACTGTGATGAATTAGGGAGGAATTGAGGATGACAGGGGAGAGAGGGAGGGAGAGAGAGGAAAGGAGAGGAAAGGAGAGAGGGAGAGCGAGGCTGAAGGTAAGAGAATGATAAAATACAATGTTGTGAGAGCCAGGTGTAGATGTAGGAAGCAGGGAGAGTGAGGGGGAGAGAGAGAGAGAGAGCTTAATGATAGAAGAAGGGAAACGCTCGGTCGTCCCTCTGTTCTCCGGATATGCGCTTAATAGAATCAACACTAAAAGAAGAACATTCACCATAAAATACCGAAGCGAACCCCTCTGTCCATGCACTCTGGAGAATCAGATGCGCCCAAATTTGTAGAAATAAATGTTATCTCACGATTAGGACAGCACACGGTCTCCACGGTCTTCCTCGGTCGTACAACATCAGTAGAATAAAAAAGTATCATCTATCGGTCCGTCCTCGGTCACAACGTCACAAGATCTCGGCTCAGGACCCCCTATGAGAGCCCCCCCCCCCTAATTTTCTATGATAAAACTCCCGGATTAGTTTCCAACTTGGTAATTTACTTACAATTAGCAACCAGATTCTTGCTCACTTCACTGTTATCGTACTGATAGGTCAACAGGTCGTCTTCTTCGTGCCGGGCGTTTTGTAGCATATTTTTCAGACATTCTTACTTATGTTGCCCCCACCACATTGTTACTAACTTATTTAATAGTAATATGTAGTATGTTTAAAAAAAATACCAAAAGAGGAACTAGTAAATAATGAAAGAGAGAGTGACCAAGGTGAATTTAAGAAACGAGAAACGACAGAGAGAGAGAGAGAGAGAGAGAGAGAGAGAGAGCCAGAAACCTAAATTAGTGTTTTGATCCTGAATTCACATCTGGAAATAATAGGGATAAAGTGCACAGCCACATCTGCATCAAACATTTTTTTTAGTAAATTATGATGAAGCAAAAGAAAACGAGAGGGGTCAAGAAGATAATACTGTCATACATAATGTTGTTATATCTTTGGTTATGCGTAAGCTTACAAAAATTATATGCATTGTGAGAGCAAGTACCTTCGCGAAAGACTATGATAACTATGCTCCATAGCACTAAAGAAAAATACCAGCCGATTTTGAACGCATGGTAGACGGCTGAATTCTTACATATTTATGCTAATTTGCTCGAATTTAGCTCGATTGCTTTTTTATTCTAATTTATGTTCCTTTGCATAAGCTGCCTAAGAATGCTGGTGTACTCGATGCGTTTCAAAAACCGGCCGGTATTTCGCTTTAATATTGTGTGTAACTTGTACATTTACACTACCATGGTTTTCACTGTAAGATATGTGACTAGAATTAAAAATATAGTAAATCCATAGATGATAACATGGCACAATGGAAGACACAACATTTTCGAAGATAAAGAATATACAACCGCAAAGCCATGAAATATGTTGCGAAAGGGTCAGTACGAGTTCATTTGTAGTTCTTGTTAGGGGGAAATAACTATATTTCCATGAAAGTTACTCTGGGGACGTGACGTCTTGAAGGAAGGATTTGGTCCATTTGTTGTAATACGGAGAACATATTTTTACGCTCTAGAGGTCCATCGGGTTATGAAACTTATGATGAAGAATTCTAATATCTTATTATATAAAAGAGAAGAGTTTACTTTTTTGTTTGTGTGAACATAACGAAACCTGTTCATAAAGTAAATGTTCTATTAGCATAGAGCATACAAAATCTTTGCCGCTGGCGAGATTCGAACCCACAGCAGCGCACAACCTCTCGATTCATAGTCCAACGCTCTGTTGAACTATGTATGCTAGCTTATCACAAGCGTAATCCTCTGCCCAACATACAACACCTTCAATGGCATATTTGCATGGTAGCATTAGTCGAGTGGAGTTCCAAACTAATTATTATACGTTTCCACAATCAGAGACGTGTGAATGTGTGGGATGAGAAAGATCCGAGAGTTAACTTTTTACATTGTAGCAATTCTTTTTAAATAGGGAAACAATCGGCCGAAGGCCGATTCCTCCAGTCGGAGAAGAGCTCGTAGGGCTCTTCGAATGGCTGATATATGATATGCAAATTTTTGTGCCCGTGGCACTTACGAAAGGATGGAACACAACCACTGCTAAAAGATACGTGAAAGAAGCATACGTCCGTTCTGGGTACAGCAAAAATATTCTCGAGAAAAGGATTTTCTCGAAGTCCAACTACATTCGTACGATTTCAAAGAAAACGAAAAGTTGCCAACATCTGTGCAAGAAGAATTAAACGGAAAATAAATTCCAGAAAAAGTTTTAAACAAAGGATCAAGCTGACGAATTGAAGTAAATCTTCACGGATCTATCGAAACTAACTTGTTGCAAATTTTATTGAAAGAGTTCAAAGCATAGTCGAAATGAGCTTGAGTATCCTGTGGCCTGATGCTCGCTGCTCTAGACACGCGCTGCTCAGCGGTCAGTGAAACCACCTTAGAATTACGTGATAATTATAAGTCTGCAATCGTGTTGTAGTCGTGCAGAAATTTGCGTGCACCACACCGGAACACAGCGTCCGCCATACTTTTCCAAACTGGCCATTATACGGCTTCAAAATTTCTTAATTAACAAAAATAGGATAATTCGCCACTGGGCAGAGAAAGGTGGTGTTGTAGAGAAGTTTTGGTGCCGAATTGAATAATTGGGGGATCAGAAGTGTGATAGCTGGGAGGAAAGGCAGATAAAAGGAGTGAGATGTGGAGAGAGAGCGAGAGAGAGAGAGAGAGAGAGAGAGAGAAATGTTCAAAAAGAGAGAATGAGAATTCATGGAGAGAGGGTAACAGAGAGGAAGAGGGAGAGAGCCAAAGGAGAGAGAGATATAAAAGAGAGAGAGAGGGAGAGAGAGTAATAGACACTAACGCTCTAATGCGGCTGTTCGTGTGGCTAAAGCTTCATCCCCCCAGCAGGTCCTAATCAATCAAAGCATGACCCAATCCGTTAGAAATTCAATCGATTAACTGGGTGGAAACCCCTTGAACTGGGCGATTTCCGGATCGCAATAAGGAACAGATATTTAAAGAGGGTATGACTATCCTGAAGCGCATTCCCATGTATTATATGCAAATTGTGTTCCGTTCTGCGAGTGCCCTTGTGGCATCTTCGGAGTAGTGTGAGTTCTTGAGTCTACCAAAATGAGAACCCATGTAGTCGAAACTCGAAATCAACCAAATATTGTTGTGCAAGAAAAAGTTCAAAGTGGCGTTTCTGACGTTTCTGACTTTTCCCGGGCACTTTTTGATTCTTGAGTTTGACGTGCTTGTAGAAGAAAACAAAACGGAAACATTTCTGGCCGCCTTTCCGTGGCACATGTTGCCATTACTAATGACATGAATGTGATTAATGGCCAATAGGTCTAGGTTTATTATGATGTAAAACATATTTTCAGGGATATCTCGCAACTAAAACAAAAACTTGATCCCTTTTCGATCCTTGCACCTGGCAAAAGTTGAAGCTTGAACAAATAAAGCATACGAGATGTTTTAAACAAATGATGTACGGTTGAAGTACTGTTGCTTACCGTATGTGCATACCACCCTGTGTTGATACTTGATAGTTTGAGTATAGATAGGTATATGAAGTCATGTTTTTCACCGAAAGACTGCGTGAGTGATTCTATGACTAAATCTTGTTGGGCAAGAAAAGTTTCAAAATGAAATATTTTATGGAAATTATAAACATGAAACCATGAAAGTACAAAACATAACTGGCACAATGAACATATTGACAAACGTGACAAAAATAAAGTAAATATAAAGATACTGTCATATGTTCGATTATAGTTTATATGTATTTCATAACCTGTATAGGTAAAAGTGTGTGCAAGAGTTCGAAAGATTAGCTAACACCGGGTAGGCTTACTCAAATCAGGAAAGGTGTATGTAATACATTTATTCAGCGTAGTGACACTTCACACTTACGAACGCAGTCATGGATACAGGGGGGGGGGGTGGGGGGGGGGGGGGGGGGGGGGGGGGGGGGGGGATACAGACATACTTCCTATACATTTTTTAATGAATCTACTGTAACAAAACAATATCAAGAAAGGGAGAGTCGCTTAAGCCATTAATAGTTCAAATCCACATATTATGTATGATGTAAAAAAAATCTGGACCTATAATAATGTCTACCCGGTGAAAATGAAATTTCCACAAAGCTCAGATCTGACCCCGCACCCCACAAACTACGATATCTGGGTGGTCGTAAAGCGGTATTGTACATGGTTTGTGAGAAGTATCCTAGACTTAGACATCTGCATTCACATGTGTTGTATGCAATCTGTGAAATTCGGCTGGTTCAGAAGGGCAGAGAAAATTTGCATACAATGCATGAGACTGCGGTTATAAAGGATCCATTTCGCATACCACGTGTATTACCACTTTAAAGATACTTCGCTGAGTGAAATAATTACAAAAGTGTCCTGCTTTCGGGGGCGATTCCATTTCCATTCAACTGCCATATAAGGGGAGATTCTCTTTGCTTCCGTTTGCACAGTTGAGAGCAGAGAGTTCTTCTGAAATAAAAGAAAGAAATAGGGATGTTAAAGCGGTATAACAAAAAGTTTTTGAAAAAAAAAAAAAAAAAAAAAAAAAAAAAAAAAAAAAAAATTATAAAAACTTGCATGTGAGAAATAAAAAAATAATACAAAAAACATATGAGTCTCCAGCATATGCTTCAAAAACCGGCCTTAATATACCTCTTTAAATGCTTAAATCCAAAGATAAATGGATCTGGGAGCGATGTTACGCCACGAGACACGGGTACATCTTGGTGTATCTACGCACCCAAAGCCGACACCCTCGAAGCGCGGTACACAGGCGAGCCACGACGGCACAAACATGGCATGGCAAGCACGAGAAATTTTGTCGGCGCACATGTGGCGCACTCCTGGCACACCAACAGCCCACAAAAAAAACTAGAACCTACCTAAATGAAGCGCCAAAACAAAGATAACAAAAGAAATTTGCGGTTGCGTTGATGACGACGAGCAAATTGGACAAGTCGACCAGGTAGACAAGAAGGTCGCCCAGCTGAAACACAAAAGAGTACTTATCTAGAACACAGGAAAACGAAATAATTGCTGAAACCACAGAAAACCGTCGTTGGTCTGTCACCAAATGGTTTTTACCGAAAAAACCATCTTGTGACTGTTTCGTGACTGGTTCGTGACCATTTGGTGACCAGTCGATGGCGGTTTTTGATGAAACTTGGCCACGACTTGGTCACGAAGTGGCCACCAAATGGGTTCGCCTATGTCCTATGAAGCAGGTGAGCAAACTAGGATATATATATATTGAACAAAAATACGGATAGGAAGCTAAAGTTTCCTATCAAGTCCTATCAAGACAAAGTGGTTATTACAATGCCAACCAGTTGCGGACTGTGGTTTTGTAGAAAAGTAATACATACGGTAAGCAGAATATGTATATGTGAAACAAATTGTCAGTTATCCATAATGCGAGTACAGTAGGACATATACATATAATGTACTTTATTCCCCCCTCCCCCATCGAGCAATAAGATGGGAGTGTCGGTCTACGTAATTACGGATAAATATTCGACGTACCTTATCGTGAAAGATGAGTTCCAGGAAATTGACGAGAAGTGCAGTAAAATTGCAGAAAATGAAGAAGAAAACTACCAATATTAAACTGACAGTATCGGATTCTTCATCTAAATTTGACACCTTCTAGGATGTAGTTCGCAACTCTGCTTATGATCGTTTTCGCTTTTAAATAGAAAACATCCCATTATCGCCTTCAGTTGCAGAGCATGATACCGTATTTACTAGAAATAACGGAGCGAAATTGCTGTGCGATGGTGTAGCAGTGGATTATGTGCGGACGCCGCAGCACCAACCCTTTAAAAAATGCTTTAAGTTTAGCAAGAGAAAGTAAGAGTACCTGATTCCGAAGTTTTAGTGACAACAGTGTAAACCACACAAATGTTGAGCAAAATGAGAAGCAAAAGAGGTCCAACGGCCAGAAATGTGGTGTACATATACGTGTAGTATATTGTATAATATGCGGGATCCCTTCTGATTTCGGTTGGGCAGATCTGCCATCCTGGAGCACCGGCTGGGCTTATGCAGGCGACCTGCAAGATGTTATGTCATCGATGTTCTAATCTTTCAAGGGATGGGGTCGCCCCCCATATTTTTAACGTCCTCTCTATTCTCGATATAATAGGTTAAAGTTAGAAGGACAAAGCTTTTTTAAAACAAAAATAACCAGGAAGAAACTATGTCAACAACATAAAACATGTTTCTGAAAGTACTCATTCATGGATGTATAAGTTCTGTATAACTTATTGTTAGATATCAAAAATTAATTCGTGGAAAGGTAGTAACAGCGACACATAACGGAAAGTAACGACATAAACCAACCTTTTCTATTTCAAATGCGTGTGGTATATTATACAATAAGCAGAACACCATAATGCATAATACGGTGACTTTTGCCCTTCTGAAATATGAAAGAAGATTTGGAGATGCTAAGTGATGATAAGTGATTCAGTATCAGTTTCTGTGTGATTCTCGATTATATTGCAGTTGTCCAGTATACTCTTTCATAGGAAAAAGAACCCATTTGGCGACGGGTCCCGAATTCGTGGGCCAAACCATTTGGTGACCACTTGCACTTGAGGTACAAGTTTTCGCAAAACCTTCCTCAACTTATCACCACATGGTCATTGTGTGGTCACCAAATGGTCGGTGAAAAATCCTCAATACTGCTTTAAAATGAGACACACCTTGGTGTACAGTATAACTGCTTGACACTTGATGGAAGTACTACTGTGATAAAACAGTCTACGGCTGCCGCAACACAAAAATAAACAGAGGAGGTTTGGAATACGGCGGCTAATGGAAAAACCACGGGCGCACCAGTAACATACATCCAGGCAAGCACTGAAATATCTTATTATATAAAATTGGAATTTTTGTATGTCTGTATGTTGTACTTTACGCTCTAGAATTCAGTGGTTCAGTGGTTTATGCCTAGTACTACTAAATAACCAAGATAACGCAACTCACATGGGTAATTATGGTGCCTCCACGCTTCCAAAACAAACAGGAACATTGCCGTGATAATTAACCAAAAGTCGGAGGCTGCTAGCGCCGCTAGGTAAATTGAAATAGAGCATGTTCGTTGTTCCCTTGAAAGATAAACACGAATGACGAGAACATTCCCGAACAGCCCGATCACTCCCACTGCAGCCAGAAGCAGACCCGACACGGCGAAGTTGTACACCTGAAGGGGACTTGAAAGCGGTATTGTGCGTGGTTTATGCAACGTATAGTGCACAATTGAGTTTACATGTATTATATGCAGTTATGCACAGCCGCGGATGCCTAAAGTTAACTTTCCATGTCATTAATATAATTTCCTTACCTGATAATCAGGGTCTGTGGAACCAAGGCATGCATTACAGTAACTCATAGGATCTTCAGGATCCAAATACCGATATTCCGTCATTTTTTATCTGAAAACGTTTATCAATACTACAAATATAGCTTGAATACAGGATAGATAGTAAATGATTAATAAAGATATCATAAACAGAAAAGGTTCAAGCCTTCAAGTGAACTCAAGACTCTCAAGAGTAAAATAAGAACAACATCGGTATACGGTAGTCATAAAAGCATAAGTGCAAAATTATTGATCGCATAAAATTACGAGTCGGAACAAATGGCGATGTAAGGATGTACTGTAGTATAATATTTTATTGTTTTTTTTTTGTCATCTTGATTGTTTTTTTTGTCATATTGATATTAGTTTTAGTTTTATTGTATAGGATTGATAGAAATTGAATACAAAAAAGCGGCGGGTGAAAAACTACGCTCGAGTACTATAGACGATGCAGACACGCGCGTTTAATAGCAAACAAGGTGTAGTTTGTAGTTTTGATTTTTTTGAAAAAAAAATCGTGTTGCAATTTCCTTTTTGTGTAATTTGCTTTCCCTCTTTGTTGTTGTTGTTGTTTTGTCATTTTAGTTATTGGTCCAGTTAGAGCAGAACCAAAAGACTATGGCTTTCTAAAATGTGTACATCGTGGCCTTGACGAACTACGACTGAACACAATTTCTTGACGAACTACGACGCGTCGTGGCTCACTGGCAAAGTTCTCGTCTCTCACCCATACGACCCGGGTTCGAATCCCGCCCAGTGCTATCATCTTGCAAACATGCCACGGCGTCGGGAATAAAGTTAAGGCGCTCCCCTTGCCTAGCCTTAGGACGGACCTTTCGCTCTGTATTATCTTCTGTGCCGTCTTCTACCGTCTACACTCTATGGGACACATCGGCTAAGAGACACCTCCATGGGTTGGAGCTAAAAATGAAGATCCCCGACTTCGAGAGCAAACGGGACCCTGGTTTCTACATGCTTAAGTCTATGTGTGATGATCGTAAGTCTGAATAAAGTGGTATTCACATTTTTCATTTTTTATTTTTTCAGGTAACGTTTTATGAAGCGCGAATGCAGCCGACAACCTCTACTGATTCACAGACAGTATTAGGATCCAAATTAGAGGTCTTAATTTTTATTTGTTGTTGGAATGTCGTTGTATGTTGCACAATGAATGTGTGAATTGTGAATATATGTACAGGTCGTTTGAATGAGTGCGATTGTGGTATTCATGCGCAATTTACGATTACTATTTTAGAAAGACGTCATTGGCGTTCTGAAGGGCATCGTCGCCCGTGTCTGCAAAGGGCATCTCGACGTCAGTCGCAACCGTGGCCATCCCGGGGTAAGACGTCATTTTTGGGTTACGTCTTAGTCTTATGCCGTTATGTTATACTATGGTATAATTCACTAAATTTCAAGCGACTTCTTCTAATCATTCTGTAATGCTTAGGAAGACGAGATCGCAAAGAAACGTAAGCGCCAAGAAGATCCCGAAGAGGAATATTTCCCTATGAATACAATCAGCACAGTGATCAATGGTCAGTTTTAGTCTGTTCTTTTCCAATCCTGCTCCGAACTTTGGCAAATTAATCAGAAAAGGGAAGTAAATGCTAATGGAGTAATGAGTGAAATAGGAAATTAAGCTGAGTTGCTAAGTCGAGTTGTAGACAGACAAATAAATAATTCCTGCGTGATACTTGATAATGTTCCATGCCTGCCTACGTTCTCTCTGCCTATGCGCATGATTATAATTCTTCATTATTATTATTATTATTATTGTCACGTCAGAAAGGCTTAATTTCTCAATTATAATATGCTGGATTTGTTTTTGAGGCGAAGACGATTGAATTATTGTAATTCCTTATTAGCTAGCGAGCGAACAATTTTGTTTCGAATAAGCGAATATAAAACGTACTGTCCTGTTCGGTATAATCTAAAATAATTAACGCATAGTGCAAGTAATCTAAGGTTAATTTAGATGCGCATTGGAAAGGGCCTTCTGTCCTTTCTTGTTATAGACATTGCTTAAGATTCTGAATAATTTTATGTGTAGTGCGGTAGGGCAGTTAATGTGCCTTTTTTTTTTTTTTTCCAAAGAAAATGGAGTTTCCTTCCTATTGCTTGCGTACATAATAAAATGAACAAAAAGGCGTTGACCCACCAGAGTGATGTAATACATAGAAATAAAAGCGTGTGCGAATAATGCTTGACAACCGAATATACGTAAGAGAGTCTTTAAGGAAAGTAATGACCCTTTTTCTTTGTTAGAAACTAAAATAATAATAACAAAAAAGAGAGAGTGAGACGTGAGACAGATAATTTTGTTTCTCGGTTATAGCTCTGCTCTTAGTCATGTCGTGATCTACCATCTACCTGATTGTGTATTACTGTTTTTTTTTACTAACTGTAAAGACCGTACATGTACATGTCTGCCTTATTTTGACAGAATTCCTTATATCTTATATAATACTTATAATGACTTAGAATGTTCTCACTAGGTTCTCGAACTTTCGATATGCTTGGTTTGTGTGCGCGTGAAAACTCGAGGTAAACGACGTGCTTGAATGCAAATTATATCCCGTCGTTTTCTTTTTCTGAGGAACTCAAAGCCTCGCTCTTCTCATGATAACTTTCAAGAGGTAGGGGCCCCGTTCCACAATCACCCATACGCTACGAGCTAAGGGTATTTTGTTGAGAAGTGAAATTCATGAACCAAGCAAAAGTATATGAGATCTTTGGATTTGGAGTTGAGCAAACTTGTTGATTTTTTAATATGTAACTGGGGGGAAAGTATGTGAAGTGAAACAAGGAGCTACATTTTTTGTTTGTTATTCCAACTATTCTATATTTAGATTGCTTGTTTCGTTAGTTACTAATAGTTAATACGCGAAAAATGTATACGACAAAGTACCCAGTTCCAGTTTATTATGTATAGAGTTTATGTCGATTGTGTCTTTATTAGTGTTAGTGGTTATATTTCTATGTTATATTTGTTACGTAAAACTAAGATATAGTTTCTGATGTTCTCGAAATACTCAATGGTAATTGGGCTTCGAAATGAAAAATGATGTTTTGGGGGCATAGCCGTTTTTGGTTTTATTCTCAACAAGTATTGAATTCTCAACAAAGCACATTCTTCTGCATAAAAAATGAACGAAACTGAAACAAGAGATTTGTGGGAGACTCTGTGATGACTCGCCGGGTGCATTTTGAATAAAAACATTAAACGGGTTTTCTTGCTTTACTTTGGAACAGCTATATCAAATCGCATATATCCTTGCATTTGAATGTTTATAATCTATGAACCAGAGGACAACGTAAAAATGAAACACAAACGAAAAAATGGTGAAAATGACAGGGAGTTATGGATATTAAGTTTAGTGAACAAAAATGAATACAACAAACATTTATAAAAAAAAGTAAGTAAGTTTCATTAGTGTCATGAACGAAAGGCGTTATTTGTGGTGTGGCGAAAAGAGTCTCACTTTAGTATTTAGTTTTAGTGTGGATCGAATCATTAAAAGTCCACCTAAAGGTGTGTGTTTCGTGTGTCTCGCTTGGTTTTAGGGATCTCTGAGCTCCCCTGGGAAATGTATGTCTTTGTGAAAGATACATGTCATTTTTTTACGAATATGAAAAAAACGGCCATCAGTGAAAATATGTACTTTCGATCAACGTCGTTCGATTATGTATAGACCAGTTGCCAGTCGCGCTATCGCGCGCCTTTTGGAGCTCGACTCAAGTGTCGTGAATATGACACTGACAATGAGATGCGCTTTTGTTGTTTTATGGTTTGTGTGGTATGATGACTGGGAACGAAGCACATATATACAACTGTCGCAGTGTCGCTAGGTATTAGATTAGGGATATATGCGTTTTAGGTATTCTTCCCTTGTGTTAGTTGCTAACGTCTTCCTTGGCGCCAAAGATTACAATTACACGCGTCTAGTTTAAGCTCTTGTCCGTCTCTTGTCGCGTTTTTTCACTACTTTGATTCTGCGTGGAATTAGCCGCAGTCCATGAAACGCAGAAAATAGAAATTGCAAACGAAACGAAGTGAACGCTTTGCTGGAGACTGGAGGAAATAAATTATTTTCTTCCGTAAAGGAGTTGTAGTTTGGGAACGGCACTTAGTGCTAAGCACCTAATAGTTAACCAGCGAAAAGGCATACCCAGGCTATAATTTCCATGCGGAATTTCGGAGATGGTCGCTTAGTTGAGAGTCGAACCGTAAATTACCACTCATACGTTTCACCCAAATCTATATATTTGCATTTGCCTCCGGAGATGGTCAAAGCCAATCCGGAGATGGTTGATGCGTAATTTTACGCATAGATTTATAGCCTGGGCATACCGTACTTTATAAATTAACTAGCCTCTTTCTATTGCAGTACCTATGATAAAAAAACAGTAGTCAATAATATAATATTACATAATGGTCAGATTCGCAATGTGAATGGGGGTGGTACGTTTGTAACAGTGGAACGTGCATCATTTATGGAATAACAGGCACCAGGGAGTAGAGTTTTTGGTTCCCCCAAAGAACGTCCACAATTGGAAAACATACTCATAATATCTATCTCGTTTTGGAGACCGGAGGCCACAATTCAACGTTTGGCCCGTGGCCGGCAGCAAGACACCGCTGCAGCAAAGCCAATTTCCCTTCTCAGAACTTGAGAGGCGAGGACTACGCGATAGAGAAGGAGAGAAGAGAAGAATAGAAATTCTGGGTGTTGAATCTAGTGGAACAGAGGAAATGACCTGGATCTTGACGGAAAGAAAACCAACCATTTTCTTCCTCATTGATGAAATAGCTGAAGCAGATGATGTCAATTTCACATAAACATGCAGAAAACGAAAACTAGGAAGAATGCAATTTGATTAAGGAGTGGGTGTCTGCTCGCGACTCTCGTGGACTATAGCAGTAACGGTGTTGCGCAATAAATAGACAATAGGTGTTGACGTCGTTTTAAACAACCACAAACCTACGCTTTGAACCTACAAACAATGTTGCGTAGAGCTTGAAGCTGAATACGATACTCTGATTTTCTTATGTGTATGAATATGAATTATCGATCGACTTTTCTCTTTTCTTTCAAGCGACACCTACTTTACCTTTAAAAATGTGTTAGTACCGCAAATGGCAAATACATGAGTAATGAGTATATCTTGAAAGAGAGTACTTGCATGGTAATCAATTACGTAATGACCGAATTGGAATGCACAACATTGCTGCTACGTGAGAACGTGAGACAATTACATTAGGACCACTGGCATTTACTTACCCCTCCTCACAGCTATTGTTGCGTAAATAAAGGAGAATATTAAATGAAAACAAAGACAGTTAACAACATTTGTACGACTCACAAAATGAGGAAAATATTTTGAGCAATTGTTGAATTACGGTGCTCTGGCCAGCGAATAGATTACTTTTAACTTGGTTAATTGAAGGGGATATAGTCATATAGTGCGTTTGTAATATTTCTCCGCTGTGTCTGGAGGAAATGCCCAAACTGAAGTAGATTAACTCATAACTGAACTAACAAAGAATTACAATTGAAGGTGTCCGTCACTTGGCTCCGTACTGGACGGTGTTCCGATGTGGAACAAAAGGACGTTGGATTGGACGTCAGTTGGTGGAAGTATTTTCTTCGGAATTCTTGTCTACGCACAAACATTATGCGGTCGGTTTTTGTTTTGATACTACAGTCTTCTCATAAGTGCGCTCGCTGGGGTACCAACACACACGTACCTGACGTGCCTCTCATTCATTAGCACTTATGGATAAGGATAATGGGTAAGAGCCTGGTGGGGAACAGGGGAACTTAAATTATATTCGACAGACACATTTGTAAACAGAAACGAACGCACCTGGTGGGGAACTATAAAGAAATATTCTGGGCCCATTCGCTCATTGCGGATTATTACCACAGACGAGTTTAGCTCGTATTTAATCCTTGGTCTTATGTATTTAAATGTCGGTTTTGATTCTTTCACTTTCTTGTCATTTTTGACGATCTTTTATTGTACAAGGGATTAGTGAAGTGACTATGACTATGATCCTCAAAAATAGAAGCATTACGCTCTATGCTCAAAGGTTGAATAACGCTTATTTCGCGTGTCTAGCTCGTCGGTTTGACAGGCTATAGTAATCTGTTGTTGGCAGATAATGTTAGCTCTTCACCTTTTTTACTGTTTAGTCGTCCATTACCCGTTAAAAACGCATCACAATTAAAGACCAAATTTGAATCGAAAGCTCATAATCCGGGTAATAGGCATTTGGGGCATGGGGTTACTTAATCCGGCATTTGATGTTCTTCCACAGTATTTTACAACGGTACTTCAAACGAATAAGTGTCTAAGTAATTCAGAACCAGAACACAAGTTACACAAGTGATCAAATCGACAGAAGTAATAAATATGTATTGATATTATTATTATTATTACATATTCATGGAGATATTCCATATTCATGTGTTAGCTTGAAATGAGATAAAGAGATAATAACATGGCACCGTGTCTAAACCCATACTGTAGACGAGGGAGTGATTACTCTAGTTTATCAGACGATGACCACTGACCACATAATAATGAATGATGACATGAGGTTACGGTGGAACTTATTCGATGGGAAATAGCTTTATATCTATGAGGGGAACATCATAACGCCGGAAACCTCGCCGCCTTCTCGCCTAAAAGGTTTCCAAATTCAATTTGCACCCCTTTTATATGGTTGTGTGATGTGATGCGTCCGTACGCGATGGACCTTTTGATAGAAGAACTCAGGTGTAGGCGCTCTGATAATTAAGAGGATCGAAAGTTTTTTTTTAAAAGAATTCTTTCAAGGGATTACATATTGACGGCAAATGATCTGTTTTATCTGTAAAACTACGCAGGAAAGGAGAGTAATCTGAAATCTGACTCTGGCTTGCTTTTCTTCTGAAATAGTTGTTCGTGGTTCCGCGGTTGCTTTTTATATTCTTATAGAAAAACTGCGGTAGATAAGAGATGTGTTTCATATGAAGTTGTTATTTCACAGAAATAAGTTCAATGAATGAGGGGTGATTTTCTATATTTTCTAATATTACAACATTTCTTATTGCCAGCAAAAGATTCACTGAAATACTGGAATGTGGAATGTATGAAAATGGGCAGAAACAGGTAAACGATCTGTTGTTTTCTGCCCACACATCAGGCCGACTTCGGAATGATAATTAGGTCTTTTGTTACTTAATTTGGCCGGAAAAGAAGGGTATTTTTTCATTAGTCAGGCATCACTCTTTTATCCATAGTCTCTGTGTTGAACTGACGCTCACTTCTAAAATATGAAGTCTTACTCCTATGTGACGAAATAAGAATGTGTAAACAAGCAAAACTTACGTATATTTACGTATACTTACTCTTCACTAGCCTGAATACGCTTAGATATATACTTTTAATAATACACACCTGGTCAGTTAGCACAAAGAATTGGTCTTTGAAAGTTTGAAATTCTTTTTGGAAGATTTATTATTGTATCTGTAGGCATTCAATCAAGATAAGAAGAGACATGGTCCCAATACATCGTTTCTTTAAAAACATACTATAATTGGGTCGTGCTTGGGTCGCTAGAAATAGAAATTAGTCTGATGAGTCATAGCTCATAATGAGTTTTGCAAAGCCCTCTTTCGTTTTGTAGACACACAGTTCGGTTGGTGATATGCTTTCTTCTTTAACTGTTAACTTTTTAGTTTAATAGTTGCGAGAATCATAGCATATCATCATTGAGGCTGAGTTTTTTCTTTGGTTGCTGTATGCTAGCTGGTGTGATCTTCTTAGTCAGTAAAATATCCCCGCTCAAATATGTATTTAAATACCGTGATCATTGACATTCGCGTCTTTTTTTTCCGTTTATTTTAAGAATTCGTTTTGGTGAGGATCTTATTACCAGTTAGTGTGCACTCGGTGTAACTGCAAGTTAAACACGTCGATAGACTAGACTCCCAGGCTTTCGCCATTGTTTTTAGTGGCTTTCAGAACAAGTTTGACTTTTTTTTGCCAAATTTTGCAAGCAACTTTGGTCTATTTGCAAAAAAATGGCTATAAATAGGTTACTTTGAAATGGAGTTTGCTTATTCCATGACGTGGACTTGGTGCGGGCATGTTGGGTATAATGTATAATTGCCGTTTGCCGTTCTCATTTGGCGTTACTTTGATGACTTATGAATGATGGTTTTTGGTAACTGGTGAGAGGGCAACCTGAGAGACAGACGCTAATATAGCACGTTGAATCATATTTTAAAAGACAAACAAAGGACACATCTTGCACACGACAAACATGTAACCAGAAGTAAATTATACAATACAAAAATGAAATTACAGAACAGAAGAACACCTTTTTCTATAGTTAATGACATGATAGATTTGATTAAATATAAACTGATAAGATTTAGTTATTTTCGAAGACTGTGATAAGTGACAAACTACTACAGTTACAATACATGTGTTTCTTTCCCATTGCTAGCACAAATAAACGCTTCTATCGGGAATAAAAGGTTAAAGCTAGGACTGTTCTTCAGGGCCCCGAAGGGGTCCCTGCAGTCCGCTCTGGTCTACCGAAGTAGTGCGCTCCAAAGAATAGGCCATCTTTGATTACGGAATGGGTGGCCAGCCCTGATCCAAGTAACTACTATATGGCCCGTACTTATAGCAGAACCAGAACACTTTGCCTAGACAAACCACAAGCAACAAGCATACAATGATCTGAAGGTACAACGTGCACTAGAGAAAAGGCTGCAGACACGTTGATGCGGAGATATATTCTACTAGTTTCTAACAGTGACGGCTGGCAGAACAAGACAAAAGACATTTAGCATTTGCACAGGAACCGAGGAACAGAAAAGAGGAGGAGAAGACTGAAGAAGGGTATTTCTTCCACTCACTAATTAAGGAAACGAGCGAAGACGTTTGTCTTTTTTTTTGCGTCAGAAGAGCATATTGAATGCTCGTTGGAAGAAGCAAGCGCGCTGTGTAATCCACAGGCGTTTTTGGAATATAAACGTAAGCTGCTTTTAGCTGTTGTCTTTTTGGAAGTTGACCTATCGAAGGTAATTGAATGACGAATCCTACAATAATAACTGCAGAATCACGATTATAATGGCTATTTAAGGTGAAAGGGGAGAACAATTGTGTGCTAGTCTTGTTTTCCTTCTCTGACGCCTTAGTATTTCGACAATGCGTATCATTCTACACAATTGCGATCTGAAGCGAGAATGGTGTGTATGTGTATGTGCGTGATTTTTTAGGTCTTTCTTTTTTGAATTCTAATTCTAGTACAGATGACTTTTCCGAAAGGTCTAAGATCTAGGATGAATGGATATGGAATCCAAGGTTTAGGAATTAAACCTTGAAAGCTTACTGTAGCATGGCGCACAGGAAGAAAAGAAGTAACACTTGGAACACATTATATAAAAAAACAAGCAAAAAATATACAGTACGAAAGAGCAATAGCAATAGAACAAAAGTGCAAGGCAAGGGGAACATAGTTTACTGTATAGAAATGCGAAAGGAGAAGTGATATGGTATTATAGTCTTATTGTTAGTGCTTTTTAATACCAAATAGGGTATTTGGTCTAATGGTCTCTCTTTCATATTGATGATGAGCGTTCCTCTTCCTCTGTCTTTGTTCATATTTGGAGAACGGAAGGGGCAACCATATGGTATAGCTCATAATTTCCATTAACTCTCAGTATGGGGGCTGGTCGGCTGGTATTGTGAACGGCTGAGAAATACGTTTCAGACGCATCATTGATTCATAATTTTCTTGGAGCGCAATACCGGCCTTGTTTTTGAAATATACATCATCATTCTTATGCATCTTATGCAAATGAACATAAATTAGGATAAACAATCGAGCTAAATTTTTAAAAATGGAGCAACTTTGCATACATACGTAAGAATTCAGCTGTCCCCGATGCGTTTCAAAAACCGGCCGGTATTTCGCTTTAACATATCCCGCGATGCTCAAAACACATGTTGGTTTGTTAGAGGTTACGGTTAGGGGTATGAGCTATATATCAGCATGAGTTAATAGTTTATGTTGTTGGGCAGTCATAAGCAAGCAGGGATTGTGTGTGATATTGGTCGGTTTTAAGTTTTAAGAGAACACTTATTGTTGGTACCGTAATCGAAATTTTCGTGGTTCTGAGACCTGAGATTGTGTTTTGGTAGACCGTAAGCAGTCGAGGAATCGTAAGCGTAAGGGCGTGTTTTCAAGAATAGAAATGGTTAGTCTCTAGTAAACAGAAAGGGCCGAAGGGGAGATGTCATGTCTTTGATAATGTACAAATTATTCAGAAATAAAGAATTGAAGATATCTCTGGAATGTTTGGAAAAGTATTTCGAGCGTTTCCAACTCATGTTTAAATATTTTCATACCATATGCCTTTGCCTCGAACCGCTCTTTTTCTCTCATTTATGCGCTCGTCTGCTGTTATATTGAGCTGATTTGAGTAGCTTTTCGGAATTTATGGCATAATGAAATATGGAATTTGGAATCTAATTTTTGCCCATTAAACTTGATCATTTTTGGTTGAGATACCAGAAGTTTGCAAAGTCAAAGTAAGCTGGTTCGATAGTTCGGTCCTATAGATTCTGTATATATTTATAGATAGATTTTCTGTAGATTCTATGCGCAAGATTTAGTTGATGCGCACAGACACACAATTGTGAAATTGATATGAAAAGCGTAGAAAAAAATTATGAAAGTGAAGATTGTTGGGGCATTAGAAAGTGTTGCTATGAAATATATCAAAAACTTCACGGGAAGGAACAAGGCTTTTGCGCTTCGAAATTTCCATAGAAGAGATGTTCACACAAAGACTGATTTACCACCGAATATTTTGCTTTTGAAACAAATTTTTTTAGGAAGATGTTTCGAAGGGGGATATTTTCTGTTCGTTGAACAATTGGCTTTGGTGTGTTATGATGTGACCAGCACCAGAGAAATACTATTTTTAGTATGGCAATTTCCTCCTATTCAAATCTCAATGCTGTTTAACGTAACAGCGAGCACGTTCCGCAACGATTACAATATTT
Source organism: Pelodera strongyloides (assembly GCA_036852015.1). Lineage (NCBI taxonomy): Eukaryota > Metazoa > Nematoda > Chromadorea > Rhabditida > Rhabditidae > Pelodera > Pelodera strongyloides. The sequence continues at coordinate 139,356 of JAANDG010000182.1, forward strand.
AGCGTGGAAGTTTATGATGCCTAATTGGCTCACGTAATGTTTTGTGAGTCAGAATACCAGCATGTGAGTGTGAGCTGAGCGTCTCACTCTCTGAGCTCTCATATTATTTACCCGCGGGGGAGCATCACTTGCATCGGATATTAAATCAACCATGCAGATGTGAAGTTGAATGTACGAACAAAGAAAGATAATTCTTTTTGAACTCGACGGAGATGGGAAGTGATGTATGTAAGTAAAGAGTGTTGTGTGGCGGAGAATTGAACTGAGTTTGCGATATCTTTGAACTTGAAGTCTATTCATGGAGCTCTAATGTCTATCGGTATCGCCGGTATCGGTGAACTTCCTCGACGGAATCTGCATATGGAAGTGCACTGCAATGAAATTTTTGAGTAATGCAAAAGGAAATGAGGGAGGAAAGACTGTTCTAGAAAAATACAGAATCATAAAGGTAAGAGTAAGGCGAGACACGGAGAAATTGTATGATAGATCACGGCACCCTGTTAACTGATAGAATTTAAAAACGTAGTTAATTCTATCAATTTCAAGAAATATTGTCTCCTATGATTTTCTGTTTACAGTATGTGGCATGCAAAATGGGCCGAATCTACGTCAACGGAAAACAAATGACTGATCCGACTTATGTATTCAAGAATGGAGATCACGTACATCATTATGGACATAGACATGAACACCCGGTGAGTGAATGATTATGCTGAAGTATTGATTCCTGTTTTGGCCTGAAAAACATTGATCCAGTTGCACTCAAATAATCAGTCAGCTTAATCGTTTCTTTATCCGACGACTATCAGACGATCGTTTATTAGTCTTCCTGAAGTTCAAGGCGAAAAATGTTGACTGTTGACTTGTAAAACGGATTTTAGGTGATGCATGCTTCATCATGGAAGTCTTGGGTCTCATAGATTTTGACTTTTCAATTGAGGTTCTCGACCGTGACATTCGTGTGATTGCCGATACTGATCACCTTCTCGTAGTCGACAAGCCACCTTCATTACCAGTACATGCCTGCGGACAGTACGCAGTGCATACAGTACTCGGGCAGCTGAGGACAAGATACGGTATCACAGGACTGAGAGGTTAGTTTGGTTGAAGAAAATAAACATGCTCATGGTGTTCCTTTACTTTTGCGCTCAATACGACACCGACAAGGTGTTACTTGGTAACTGTGATTTCTATAGATCGCAGTCAGTATGATTGATAGTTAAGGTAGAAGCATTGATGAGTTGTCACGTTGTCAGCGAGCGTACATATATATATTTAGTACCGAAACTTTTTTGGTTGTAATTTGTCAATACCTTGCAACATGTCGTTGGACGCGGTATCCGGTTGTCGGTTGAAAAAGTGTGCTAGCATGTCGTCTTACCTTTCCGTTTCATGTCAGTTGTGTTTTTAGTTTTACATCGACTCGATCGTACAACGTCCGGAGTGTTGTTGTTTGCAAAGAATTATGAAACCGATCTTGAGGTAGGTTTCATGATTTTTCGTACCAAAGTAGTTACCAAACCAAGCATCAATGTAACGCTTTTTGTTTTGTGTTGAGAATATGGTCATTGGTCTTATCTAGTAGCATACTGTATGAGTATGAGAACTGCGTAAGCTACTGTACAATAGTTGCTTGTGAATTGTTAGATAAAAACTGTGATCTTGCTTATTCTAATTCTAGTTCAAAAGCACGCTAAAAAGCGGTGACTGGGCCAAGGAGTATGTGCTCAAAGTGCGAGGTGTGTTTCCAGAGTGAGTTTTATACTTTTATGTTATTGGCATGTAGTGAGACATCTGCGATTACAAAAGGTTGAATAATTCAATGTTTTTTTCTTACAAACAAGGCAAGAACCTACTTCGTTGTTTTACTGTGTATCGGTTTAATGACACAGTGTGAGTTTGAGACTTGAGCAATTATTTATACCTTGTGATTAGACAACATTGAAAAATGAAGATTTATAAAAAAAAGATGAGTCTTTGATAAGCGTGAGTCGTAGAAGCTCGATGTTCTTCGTATTAATCTAATTTGTTGAAGGGTCCGAAAAAAATTTTGTATTATTTTAATTGTCGTTAATTATCCTCTTTTTAGAGGAGAAGTGTTTTGCGATGCGCCGATAGCTCCACTAAGCCTAAGTATGGGTATTCAGTGTGTCCGAGAAGATGGAAAAGATGCGAGGACCAGGTTTACAAGGTTGTGGACAGATGGAGAGAATTCAGTGCTGAGGTGAGGTTCTGGGTTCTTAAAGCTGTATAACGGGAAGTTTGATGCTGGACACTGCATTCCCGTGTATCTTGTGCAAATTCTTTGTGAATAGACCAGAAAATCGCTCCACAAACCGCTTGTTAAACCTCTTTAAAGAGTCCTAAACTGTTTTACAAAATTTTTCGAACCATTTTTTTTAGAGAGTGTAACAATAGTGTACGATTGAAATGTGGAAATGAAAAATGACCAACATTTTGTTTCTAGAGCCCTCATCGACACTGGGCGAACACATCAGATACGGGTACACGCGCAATATCTAGGTTTGTTTTATTCGGGGTGTGCAAGAACGTGTCGACGTACCGTGGTCGTTTCATGCTTGCATTTATTGGTTGGCGAGTCCAAGTTAGTCTTTCGATGGTGTCTGTAAGTCTATCAGTTTCCGATTTCTTGATCTCCTGAGTGCATACAATTCTATGGTTTTTGCAGGCTTCCCCATACTTGGTGACCAGATCTACGACAAGGATGTATGGGGACCACACCAGGGAAAAGACGGAAAGTACGGGAAATCATTTGAACAGGTTTGTTGCTAGTACCGTACCGGATGCCTATTTATATGCTAATGTCGGATGTGGTTCGAGGCACAACCGTGCTTCTCCGTTGTGTTTGTGTGTGCATGTCTGTCTGTGTATGTATTCGGCTTGCGTGTGTGTTGTGTATGAGTGTCTTTATATGTGCGTACGTGCGTATGTGGTTGTGTCGTTGTGTGTATGTGAGTGCATTTGTGTGTGTGACGTCCAATCTAAGCTCCTGATCACATTCATTTCAGCTAGTCCAAGATGTGCAAACTGGACATCGTTCGTCTAATTGGCACGAGACTGTAGATCCCGCCTACGAAGACCGGTTGAGTGCGTGGGCGGAGGGAAGGGAACCTATTCCACTGGAGAAGGAAGGACTGACCCTAGAGGAGAGACCAGACACAGACCCACTCTGTCTCAGTTGTAATGTAGTCAAGAAGAAGGTACCTGAGGGACATTTCACCCTACCACTGCATTGCTTGAAGTGAGTTCTTTTGGTTCTTCTTACTACATAGGAAACAGGGTGAACCATTAGGCGACGGCAGGGGTAGCCAATTTTCTTGTGAAAAACACTCACCGACGGTTTCTAGATGTTCTGTTCATTTTCTTGTTTACCAGAGTCCAGTTAAAGCAGATTTCAAGTAATTTAAGCATTACCATTACAGTTTCGTTTAGATACAACACTGAGAAGTGGTGCTTCAAAACTGATCTACCAGAATGGGCTGTTGAGCCTTCGGCTGATGTAATAGAGCAAAAGAAGCAGGGATTGAATCCATTGGCATTGTAGCTAACAAATCGTTATCTTTCAACACTAATTTATGCATTGATAACTTTTGATAATTAACCCTTTATTTACGGGTATTCTAGTTTGTTATTTGAGAATTGGTGGTCCTGTGCATAAATTTAATGTGTGTGTTAGTTTGGTTTACGTACATTCGCTTGTTGAATTTGTTGTTATGAAAAAATCGTTATTTTTTAACCGTTCTTGGTGGATGAAAAATACGAAAAAAAATCTATAGCATTGAAATTTGTTTATTATTAAACGAAATTAATAATAATAATAATAAGTAATACTGTCTAATAAGGTGGTCTAACTGAGTTATTGGGACAATTAAACATGAAAGGAACGAAACCGTAGTTAGTGTTTATTCAAAAATATCAAACATATCAATTCATATGTATATTACGAATCTAAAAGAACTTCTAATGGTAGGAGTTACATCGGTACATAATGAACCAATAATTCCTAGAATAAGCTAGCAGAAAACTTTGAATACGAATTAGACAACATTAGTCGGTTAAGCTCTCTGAGGGTGTATCAGCTATAAAAATAGGGTAATGTTATGAAAACTGGGAACTAGCTAGTACGGGTACGGGGCAAGGGTCTACCAATGTCAAAAAGCATTATACTAGCGATCAAGAACGTGACTATATTTTCCAAAAGAGGGAGTGTGGATTAAAACGATGCCTCGAAAACCTTCTCCACGTCGTTGTAAACCTAAGATACGAAAAATATTGATTGTCGACAGGAGTTCTCTGTGAATAAAATGATCATTCAGGGTTACGGTAGCTCGTGACCTAACAACACCTACGGTAGCGTGGTGATTGTACGAAAAGTAGATCACCCATAATAGATGGAGCTGATTTCGCGAGCAACCTCCGGAGTAGTTTATGATTAAACTTAATAGAGTAAAAGAGCTTACCTTTTCGGGTGGCCTGTCACTGGTCACCTCCCTGACCAAACCCAACTTCCTGTAGTGTTCAATGATGGGGAAAGTCTGATTGTTATACGTGTCGATTCGCTTCCTCAGGGACTCCTCATTGTCATCGGTCCTAATTTTTAAAGCGAAATAACAGCCGGGATTTGGAATGGATTTTGGGTAACTGCATTTCCTTGCATCACGTGCAAAGGTCTATGACTAGGATAAATACATATGAATGCAGTCTTCCGTCACGTTTCAAAAAGCGGTCGTTAAACCCAGCTAATAAAAGTGCTCAGTTGAGAACACCGACTATGAACAGGTTCAGAAACACATGATTATGGCAGTTTCCTTTACAATAAATCAGTTACTATCAGTCACATGGTACATTATTGACACTTGACGTACACTAATCATTAGTAAACGGGGTTGGGCTTAAGACAAATGAAATTCATCCTACTCGAGACACGCTTTTTCCAACACAAACTAGCATTAGCATTATACATAAACATTTTGCGCCTACGAAATCAATCGGGGTTTCTATTCAAGTGACGGCTTACAAACGGTTACGTAAGGTCTACGTAAATAAAGTGATTATACATTAACAATTGAGTAGATAAATAAAGATTTACCTTCCCTGTCCTCTGTTCAAGCATCGTTCGATGCACTCTTCTACGGGACACGACAAAAAGAGGACAAACTTCACGTTCACCTGAACAGAATGAAATTGATGAAACCATTTTAGGATATCAAACGAGAACGTGCAGAAGGTAGCAGAAGCTGAACCCCTTATGTATCAAAAAAAAAATTGAGATGTATTTAAGATGCGCTGTCTCATTCGTGAGCTTAGAAAGATTTTACCCGGGATTTAGTAATGTTTACACATCGGTCTCTTTACGATGACCTGCCACTTCAGTGTATGTGAGAAAACGTTTGCTACGTGACAAGTGAAAGTGATAAACGACCGGAATCACAGTGATGCGCTGATTCAAACTTTACACAAACCACGCATAATACCGCTTTAAAAACAACATAACAAACCTTATCATGCATCTCCTTCTCCCATCCTTCCAAGTTGTTCTGATTTCGGGGGAATCCATCAACCAAGAAGCCCTTCACATCACCACACGCGTTCATCGCCTAAAATACAATTTACTGTATTTTTCAAATATTTTATGTTTCAGGTGCTCCTGTATTCAGAGATAAGCTTATGCAACGCAATGTTCGTTAATACATTGCATGCTCACTACTTATGCATACATACAGTAATCATAGTAAATAATGGACTTAAAACAAATGTTATTCGTCAATTTGTACAATCAAAATTGACAACCTAGAGTAAAAAAAGGAGAGACAAAGTCTAAATGTTTCACTTCCTCGATATACAGAGACAGAGCCATAAGGCGTGGATTGGATAGATATCTTTCAACATAACAATGGATCTGGTATGGTGGTGAGGTGAGCGAAAAAGTAAGATCAATAGAAAATCGAATAATAACTAAACTAACATTCTCGAGTAGAGCGCAAGTGATTTCCACAGGAACAATGGTTCCATTCCTAATATGCTCTTCGATCAAAGCACCGTATCTGAAAGAGGGAGAGAGTTATAAATGCCCCTATTATTTACAATATTAACAAACCAGACGGCTGCGCCGCCTGAGGCGACCTTCTAGTACATTTTTATTTCATACTCATACATACGTGAAACGTGGATTCAAAAGTGATTCAAAAAATTAGCATATGCTAAAATCCTCGCTTTATTGCTTGATTGCTTCTTTTTGCTCTAGATTTGCATTTTCTTTGTATTTTAATCGAAGTACTTTGAGCGCCGCGGACGCGCCCGAACGATATACCACACACATTCCGTATATGCAGCCTTTTTTGGACTTTTGTGAGAGTGAGAGGGGCGCTCGGGATGTGAGATGGCTCTGCATGGGAACATGCACTACTGAACCAATATTATGTTTCTTTTTAACTATTATTTTTTCCTACTTCCTGAGCGTAACGCACATCATCCAAACACACAATCAAACAAACAAACAACAAAGCTCCCAATTTTATATAATAAGATAAACTTATACGTAGTAAGGTTTCCAGCAGAGCTATGAAACATAAGTGCTCTGATGTTTACTAATTACACACATATTACAGAAAAAAATATCTCCTCTTATCTCTCATTGATCAAATACTTACCACATAAGGATCAATATATCGGACAAAAAACTACATACATAATAATACATCGAAATATGCATAAATCCACACAAACAACTCACTGAGATCCCTCGCGAGCCCGTTCCTCCCTCAACAAATCGCCAGCGGAAAGGTGGACCAGGTGCAGCCTCTGCAAGATCAGAAAGTTTACTTAACATTTATCACATGATCCCTTTTTGAACATATCAACTTATTAACTAATCAATCAATCCATTCATCTGTATACTATATGTTCAATTGTAAGAGCGTATACTTACACTCAGAGTAATACCTCAACACCGTATACTCGCAACTTATCAGTTCGTACGTAATACGTACATCTCTTCATATAACGTTCAAGTCACTACGCCACAAAAAGGCTGCTTCCTTCCGTGTAAACATTGGATTTATGTTCTGCATCCACGCCAAGAATCTGAACCTATAAACTACAACTTGAGTACTTGAGTTCCGAAATCCGAAAACAATACTTACCTGTTGGATATAGGAGCATTGGGTTCCCTTACCCGATCCAGGGGGTCCCAACACGAACACCACATTGTGCAGACGGGCCATCCTTGCCGCTGACCGAACTAAAGTGCACAACCAAATATACAAGGTTCACTCCAAGTTTAAAGCGGTATGGCACGTGGTTTGTGATTTGTGAGGCGTAGACTGGAACTTCGAAACAGCACTCCCACCATGTATTGTATGCAAATTAGACTCAATTCTGGTGGAACACACAATTCGTACAAGTTTCACAAACCACCACGTGCCTTGCCACTTTAAGCGAAATGCAGAAGAATAACCAATAACGTTACTAAATAGAAATCGATAGTGTGTTAGAATTAGTGTTAGTTCAGTTCAGTTCAAATAAATAGGGAAATCTGGTGAACAAGAAGTGCAACCAACACGTCTGTCTGCAGCTGCAGTCTGCGGCTGACAAAAAAATAAAAGAACGTGAAAAGCGGCGGACGACCTAATCCTTCCCTTTATTTAAAAGTTGAGTTGTGAGAGCGCGCTGAGTACGTGAGAACATGAGAATGATCGAGAGAGAGAGAGACTAGGGAGAGAAAGAGAGAGAGGGAGACAGACCAGATAGATGTAGATAGAGAGAACATACGATGAACTACAACAATGCGAAAAGAGAATTAAAGACACAAAGTAGAGAAATAAAGATAAAGGTGAAGCAAAATTAAAGACAGAATGAAAGAAAGAACGAACGGACAAACCAAAACCGTTTGCTTCGATCAACAGGTCAACAGCTGAACTTGAAGACTTGAACAGTAGGCAGGTTCACTGCATAAAAACCAAATAAATGTTGAACAATATACACGACATATGAAATTGGAAAAGAATAGTCGTGTATACGAAAAATGGAAATAAGAAGCCAACATTGCCCTCAAACTGAATTAAAGATTAAAATCACGCTCTAATATGAATAAGGATAAGGCAAGCGGCATTGACAAATTGACATATGACATACGGATACGGAAACGTAACCCGGAAGTGAAAGTGAAAGGTGAAAAGCCAGCTAGCCCCTAACCAGCAAAACATATGTACACCTAACCTACACTACACAAACAGAATGTACAGCGTAGTACAGAAGATACAATAAAATAATAACAATAATTATTAATAATAATACGATTAATCAGTACGCCAATCTAAGGGCTAGTTGATAGTAATACGGTAGACAAGGTTTAACAACAGGACCAGCACATTACACATTTAGTTCACGAAGAAGCTAAATGCATAGATTCACGGATATTTCACGTGTGTTTCACTTCTCATCGCATACATCATAGCAACGTGTAAAGAGCTTTTGCTTTTCCAAATATTGTTCGTTCTTCGTTCGATAATTTTGGTGGAAAAGGCGCGGGGGACGTCAACGTCCAATTAAAATAACTATCGACACAAAATACAAAAATAAATCGGAATTCGAAATTCGGAATCGGCAAACTCGTTTGAACACTCACAACTTCAAAAAAGAAAAAGATGTTCACTGAAGCAGAACAGCACACAAAGTCTTTTTTGAGTACATTAGTGTAAAGTGTATCATAAGTATATAATAAACCCAGCCCCAAATTTGACTTTGCACCAAAAAAAAGTTAATTCCAAACTAACTATACTGAATCTGATAATAATTTAATGATACGCATACGCAATATGCATGCACAGTATTTATACTATACGCGAACAATATCCCTAACACTAACTTAAGCGGTAAGCGCTCACTCATGATGTGAGATGTAATTCTGCTAAAAGTCTTTGTGAGTAGAAAGTAGAATTAATGTACCAATCTAGAGCGGATGGAGTCAACATCTACCTAATCTCTTAATCCCTTTATCAGAACCAGTATCAGAGCAGCGTTCTTCGATATTTGAAAAGACGTCGAATCACAGAATGTGTTAATACAAAACTAGATCCATCCATCTATACATATCTTCTCAAAGAAAGCCAAAGGTCAAGGCTATAAACAAGTAAAGATGCCAGTAATGATAAAAACACACACACACACATACACATCTACGCCAGGAGGATATAAAATGCGGCTTCCTTATCTTATAACAACTTCCTAAGTCTAACACATAGCGTGCTCGTCTGCACTCGGAATTAGAAAAGTTAGAGAACGGATGTGAAAAGGGAGGATAAATGTCAGATCTAAATGAATATAACAGGCCAGACAGTTTAAAGGCTAGACCAACCAGATAGACACTGACACAAAAGCTTATGATATACAGTGGTATTATGAGAGGGTCAGACGTGAGGATTATTTCAGAGGGTAGAGTGATAGAGTCAGATTGGGAGAATGAGAAATAAAGTGAGGTAGTGTAGTGAGAGAGAGGATGTAGCTTTGATTCTATTAGTCGGTCAATGGTGTGTTAGATTTGTGCATATTCAAATGTCAATGGGCACAAACCACAAACGCATCACACAATTTCACAACATTGAGGGAAAACAAAAAAAATGCAAACTTAACTGATGTTGTTTGTGATGATAATCAGATGAAAAGTTATCAACTATGAACTATCATATCATCATAAGTTTTAGAATCTACAATCTATCACCAAAACGATAGGGAAAGGGGTAAAATCTTGAAATACATATGCACACGCTTCAAATTTCACATCACAGGTTACTTTAGGAAATTAAGTACTGAGTACTGAGGGACCTGAGGGTAGAAAACATAAAAAAAAATCGGCATCGGCATTCGAATGTACAATGTACAAACACGCACACGATAATGGTAATATCTCGAGTTACACGTTACAGCCTTCTCACTTCCTAGTTCTGTTGTTCTGTAGTTCTATTCCAGAATTCCAGAAACAAGCTCCAAGACTTCCTCCGTTTAAGATAACAACTAAGAGACGCAATGATAAGGGCATACAATGAAGTGCATTAATGAGGTGCTACGGCACTATAACCCCGAGGTTTTGCTTATGTTTCAAGATAAGGAATGAGAACAATAGGATGAGTGAATGACACCGGAGATAACGGGGTCGGAGAGCACACGCGAAATACACAAAAAGTGGGAAAATGAAAACGGGCTGGGCATGAATTGGTGCGTAAAATCACGCACGATGAGGCGCGAACAATAGAGATTTGCTAAACTTACTCAATCAGACCACATCAAGATACTACTACACATACAATTTATTATTGCTTAGCAATGTGTAGTTTTGAATCAAATAATAACATTGCTCTTGCTCAGGAAACTAGGTTATACGGGATTAAAGAGTAAAAAGGAACAGATAATGTCCACGGCTACAAATGGGCTAGCTAGAGGTTGGGGCATTGTAGGTCTTATGTCGACTTGTTGTTAAAGCGAAATACTGGCCGGTTTTTGAAATGCATCCGGTTCCGGTACACCAGCATTCCTATGCAGCTTATGCAAATGAGCCTACATTAGAAAAAAAACGAGCTAAATTCGTGTAAATTAGCATAAATACGTAAGAATTCAGACTACTCGGAGCATCTCCTAAATCAAAGGGATATATTAAAGCTAGAACAAAGGATAATAATCAGTAGTCCACGATGCGTTTCAAAAACCGGCCGGTATTTAGCTTTAAATACGAAGCGGGAGGCGGGAGGTAGGGGACTTTTCTCTTTTCATTAGTACAAGGGAAAAGAGAACGGATAAACGGATAGGATATAGGGTACAAAGAACGAACAATTGCTGGTGGTATGGAACTGGCGAAAAAGACCAGATTCACAATGTCACAATTCACTACGATGCGGAACACTAATGGAATTGAGCATAAGCGACTAACTAGACTAGAAACCTCAACTCACACTCGCAATACCTGAATGCGAATGTTGTACCTAGCCTGGGCCTAGGATACACTGCTGTGAAGTATACTTTTCCATAAGCTAAAATATTGGATAGTGTGGGGGTGTGTGAATATTGAGAATATGTACTGCGCATAAAACAACTTCAACTTCTATGACAAATGAGAAATGAGAAAGAGCAGCAAGTGTGAAACATGGAAGTACAATTAAAAAACAGAGACAGGACAGGGAATAACACACCCGCTTTAAAGTAAACGTATGTGAAAACTGTATAATAACCGAAACATGCAAACAGTATAAGAATTAAGAATCAACTTATCAACTATTAGCTTAAAATAGAAAACATACAAACGCGGCTGAGAAGCACAATTGTGTGTGGCGTGAACTGGTCGGAGACCTGAAAAATATAAGTATAGTCAAAGTTTCTTGCAATACACATAAAAATCGTACGTTGGCTAGTTGGCTTATTTGGAAACAATTCTAGTCAATTTACAATAAGAAGTAAACTAGGCACATAAATAAGTAAATAAAAAATAATAGCAAACATAGTTTAAAAAGAAAATAATAAATGGCTCAAGAAACCGATTTTTCTTCACGGGACAGTATTGGTGTATCACAAGTTTATATATAAAGATTTAAGATTTTCCCTAGCCGGCACCACACCGGAATAAACACATGCATACGAACAGTAAAACAAATTGCTCATATTCGCAAGCATGTTGGGAAAACGAATTAAGGAATTATATAATATATAATAAATAAACAAAAGAATTAGGAATGGATCGAATGCACAAAGAAAACGATTAGTCAGGTATATCCTCTAGATACATAAAAACTGAAATATTTCAAAAGATGGAAAAGCACCTGGCGCAGAGCAATGCATGTGCTCGAAACGGTTAAATCATATATAAAGAGGCACGTTAGAGATGAAGTGAAACCGCTGACTATCAATAGGAAAAGTTATGAAAAAAATGGATTAAAAATGTTCCTCCAAATCATTTTCGGGTTTTACGGCGGAGGTTCCTGGCTTAGGTTCGTCGCCCTAAAAACATGTTAGAAGTAATGCATACTAACCCTCTAACCCAGTTCATAAAAAAACTCATATTTTTTATTTTTATTCAAATAATCTAGCCATATTTCGGTTGTTTCAGTACAACAGACGTTCTTAAAAAACGGCATATTTATTTATTTATTTAAATAAATAAATATTAAGAAACCCACGTGTTTTCTATTTGTCCTTTCCTCCTCCATTTGTCGCATTTCTTCAACTGTTATCTGAAATACATTGCATATGTAAACCTCCGGAGACGGATAAGATGCTTGTTACGCCGCTTTATATCAGGTTACTGTGAATTCACATGTGCAATTATTGATGGGAGTTCTAAACTTATAAATATTACCAAATCAGCACCTCTGTAAGTCCTGTTTCCCTCGTGTCGTCAATTTCTCCAGCAAGCACGACGTTCTCACCGCGGATAAGCAGAAACCCATGCCTAATATCACTATAGTTCTTTCCCATAAAGGTCCTTTCCACAACCTCGTCGAGGACAAGGTTCGCAAACTGATCGATTGACCTAAGACAACCGATAAGCTTTCGACCATCACGAAGTACGACGAGCATTTTCTTGTCGAGAAGTTCAAGTAAACTGAGAGCTCCCGGAAGATAGGGGTCAGGCAAATCCATCCTGCAAATAGTTTAGATGCATGAGCAGTTAGTGAAAGATTGGCGAACGCTGACAATGCATCTACTTAATTTAATTTTGAAAGACAAACCGAGGGAAATATATAATTGTGCAGGGTCTCAGATGCACAGCGAGTGTTTTCGCATAAAGGAACTCAACTATAAAGTGTTTACGTAAAGGAAGAGTGAGGGAATTCTGATACAAAAGTAGAGAAGTAAAAAAGTTGAAGGAAAAAAATCGAAAAAAAAAAAAAATTCCAAAAAATATACAACGCAACAAAACTAATTACGGCGACTACACCTGTTCCGGACAACGATCAAACATTTAAATTCGCGGGTTTTGCCTGATTTTCTCTCTTTCTTTGGAATCTCGCCAACTATCCTTTTCTGCTACTTTTTGAATAAAATCCTATTTTTTGAAAAATATTTTGTATGAAGTAACTTCTTTTCTATTGGTTTTTACTTTTAAATACGTGTACTTGTTTGTCACGATTTTTTGTCTGGACGTTTTCATGTGTTTTCTTGTTTTTTTTGTAATAATTTGGTCTTTGTTAGTTAAATTTGGGCTGATTTTAATTTACGCTTTGCAGGTAATTCATGGTCAACCGTCGGATCAAAGCGGTCCATAGCAAGACCTACAAGACCCCTCGTCGCCCGTACGAGAAGGAGCGCTTGGACCAGGTTTGTGTTTTTCGTTATTGTTTATTTGTGTTAGTTCTGTATATACAACTGAATAATTCCAATGCGCGATTTTTTCTTACCTTTGTCCACGCGTGTACAGCTGTTTTTGTTCATTTAATTTTTTTATGCCGACACGTATTCAATTCTCCATTATTTTCACTTTAGGAACTGAAACTCGTTGGAGAGTTCGGTCTCAGATGTAAGCGTGAGGTATGGAGAGTCAAGTACACACTCGCTAAGATTCGTAAAGCTGCCCGTGAGCTGCTCACTCTTGATGAGAAGCACGAGCGCAGACTTTTCGAAGGAAATGCCCTTCTTCGTCGCCTTGTTCGTATTGGAGTACTCCCTGAGGATAAAATGAAGCTCGATTACGTTCTTTCCCTCCGTGTTGAGGATTTCCTCGAGCGTCGTCTGCAGACTCAGGTGTTCAAGCTTGGACTTGCCAAGTCTATCCATCATGCTCGTTGCTTGGTTCGTCAACGCCACATTCGGTTCGTTTTTATTTATTTATTTTTCTGTTAATAATATGTATTAACTGATTCTCATTTCGTACGTAATTGGTCCAGTGATTCAAAACTACGTTGTACTTTTTTGTCTGTCGGTATACTGAAATTCGTTGACGTGTGTGTGTATTCTGTACGCACTCACCGATGTTTCAAAGGAGCTATTCAGTTTAAACTTTTATCCCATGTGTAAGCATACACCAGACAATCGTAACTGATACCAAATATGGTCGTCAGATCTTTGTCTTGTCGTCTTCCGTGTAGCTTTTTTCATGTTCTGATTTAGAGTTCGCCGCCAGATTGTCAACGTTCCTTCCTTCATTGTCAGACTGGACTCTCAGAAGCATATTGATTTCTCTCTGCAGTCTCCTTATGGAGGTGGCAGACCTGGACGCGTGAAGAGAGGAAAGGCTAAGGCCGGAGGTGGCGGCGGAGACGATGATGATGCCGGATCAGATGAAGAGTAATTTGTTATTGTTGATAAATGATTGTTATTAATATATTTTCGATTGTCTTTTTTCTGTTGCATTTATCGCGACCTCTTCTATGGCCGTAGAGGTCTGACTACATAATTGAAGTGCGTTGTATAGTTATGTCCTCAACAAATAGCTCTCAATTAAGTAAATTCTAAGTGTAAACATTAAGACTAAATTGTATTAGTTAACATTCTGATGTTAAATGTGGGAAATATAATACAAGCAGTGACATAGGAATATTAAATACGGGTGGGTTGTCAGTTGTCGCCCCGTTTCCCTAAGACATAAAAAACCCGAGTCTTCGGAGTTTCAATGGGGGTATGGTAAGGCCGTGCAACGAGTGATGTCTATACCTATGTTGCGGCCATTAACTGCTATGTAAATTGGTACCGTGAAATCTGCGCATTGCAAACGTGTCTGCACGAGCAATTGCATATTCTACAATTGACATTTAAGAACAACAATTCACTGACGTACGCTATAATTTGTATTAAAACGATCAGCGGTGTTGTGTTTCTGTTTACTGTTGTTTTCGGTAATTCACGACGCATAGAAAACAAAACTTTATTTCATCACGTAAAACAAGCAGTTTAGAACATGTAAATCCATAATCTCAATAGGGCGGCATAAAGACAATTATAACTTTGAAGACGTTTAGTTAATATAACTTACTGTGGGCTATGAATTTATAGGTGATGCAGTGTTCGCCACCCAATTCGCCCCATCTTGGTACTACCACCAAAGCGTTATATTAATTAGAAGACAAATAAATACTCTCATAATACATTTTCGATGCTTGTCGGGTAGTTAACAAATGTTGTCTGGTAACAAGTCCAGACTAATGTTAAGAGTGACATAATTAAGTGGATTTGAGTATTGAATACCTATTATGCGCTAGATAACACTGAAAATTTGCGTCGTGCTTGTTTTTGTTCTACCCTAAAACAAGGGGTATAATGTCCGTACAGGGGCTATCATAATTGATGCGAAGAAATGGCTATGTAATGCTGTGGAGCAGCACCTTGTTTACTTTAGGCGTATTGGTTGAGACTGTAGCGTTGAGCGAGAAGTCGCGTACAACCGGCCTTTTGTCTGAAATTGAGCGATAATTATGTTTGTTAATACATTGCCTGAAATGTTTCGCGCCATAACTAGCTTTGCTGCCTTACGGTATGTGTACTTTGATGTGTATGTGATGAGTACAGTATACTATTACTAAAGGGATAATAGAAGAAAGCTTAATTACTGATTTCTCACCTGTAATGGGGGAGTACTCGGAAGGGAGTTCCATGTCCTGGCACGATCCAATCAGCCATACACACGATAAGGTTCGCGTTCTGACGCTTGATTGCTGAATCCCATACACCCTCGTCGGAAAGAATGTCGCGCTGAAAATGAAGTTGAGAGTGCTTCCATTAGTTGAAGTCTGATGGAGCTACCTGTATAGAGTTACTGAAACATGAAGAAAGTTGCTAGGAGATTGTATATTTACCTACAACTATGCTCTGTTTCGTTACTCGTTACCGCACCCACCAACAATGAAAAACCAATAGAATAAATGGGTCAAGTCCTTTACTAGAAAGCCTTCAGAACACATGTGAGAAACTCTGTGTACTGTTGTGTATACTTGTTGTGATGGGGACTAATGTCCTTATTCAACGAAAAGCAATTAACCTTCTCAGCAATTAGCTGCTCGTTGGGGATGAGATCTCCAGAAATGGCCATTGTACCGTAACCAGCCACTCCGTGCACAAGTACCGTAAGATCGTGTTGTGTATGACCGGGAGTCTTCCATACTTCGATATTCTGCGACAATTTTCTGTAGGGACGCTGAAAGTGTTAAAAAGTTATGACTTGACATCTATGCGCTACTGCGCAAAACTGTTCCATGAGCTCTACAGTACCTTCTCATGTGAGTGTGGTTTCAGTTTTGTAGGAAACTAGTCTCGACACTCATTTCGCTTACACTTCATTGTATTAATCATAAATAATCTATACGTGAATTCCAGGGGACGAGGTTTCGTTTACCATTGGTTGGTCTGTATGCCTGCACCAATCGCAAGTCTACAACGTACAACCTATAACCATAATAAACTACATCCTATAACCCTAAACTGTAAACTAAACTGCAACTTACATCCTTGAGTTCTGTGGGCATCACGTGTCTTCCGATGAATTCTAGAGAGTGGAAGAGCACTGGTTTCTGGCCGAAGAAGTTGAGATTGCCCATGACACCGGGGTGTGCGTGCGTGATGACGACGGCGTTGATCTGGTCGAGGGTGATCTGCTCCTTGGCGAGGCCTGAAGTCAAGAAATAAATATAAGAAATCAGTAGAATACACCGGAAACAGTGCAAGGCCGTATTCACCAACACGCACGGATCACTCCCTGGCTCCCCAGGGAACTAGAGAGTGTGTAGAGAGTGCGAGAGCAGAGATTCAGTGCGCTCGTGAGCCTAGGGAGGGCTCCCTGTGTGTTACTGAATACGGCCTCAGGACTTGCATAGCAAGAGCATAGACTGTCAGCTTTATGCCTCAAGGTTGAGGTGCTTATCGAAACAATCTTGATTATGATTATTAGTGCTACATATAAATTACGCCCCAACTATTTTACAACAGACTAGCACTTTTTCATGTGAAATAATGCAAAGTCAACTGTATGGGAGGTCACGGTTGGTGACGTGTGTATGCATAACACTCTGAAACAAACAAAAAAAAACACGAAAAATCACTCACAAAAAGATGAAAGACGTGAATACAGTGCAGGATTAGTGGGAGTTGTTAGCAAATAAAGTTGGTTAATCAATAAATCGATAAATGTGTGTTATTCTGGTGATCGGTGTTTTCTTTCTTCCTCTCGGATCTCAGTTTATTGACTTTCAGGTTCACCTCCTTGATGCGAATAGTGGAGTAGGTGTGGACCAAAAGTAACAGTAACCAGAATTGAGCCATGGAGAATGCGCCTCCAAGTGCTATTCCCACAAGAGCTGCCATATCTACCGTAGCCTTCTCCTCAAAATAGTCCCACGACGAATTCTGGGCAATTAGACGTCCGATAATTGAAAAGTCTGTGAGCACAAAGTAGGCGAGACTTGCTGTGGCGAGGGTGGTGAGCACGGCAGTGACTCCTTTGAGCACGATCTCGGGGACGAGCCAGAGTGAGCGACTCGCGGCTATACCATGCCATGCCCCCATCACACAGAATAGGTGAATCACGTAGAAACAAGTGCAAGTGACAAGAGCGGCCAGGGAAAAGGAGTTGTATCTGAACAATGTTTCAGTTTTTCGATATTAGTTACGGTACAACCATGGTGCAACTAAGGTATGTGATAAATTGTCACTCTAGCTGTAGGATTTTAATTGAAAACTGTATGTTACATTTTAGATGTGTGTAATGAAGTTCTACTCACTGTATGACAAAGAATTTAGTTTATCGTGTTTATCTATGAACCTATGGGCGGAACACTATATGAACATACTATTAAACGATTGATAACCAGAGGATCAGCCCATAGTTTGTCGCCTCCACTACCGACTTACCCTTGATGTTTAAAGAAATCAAAGCATTTGACGAATAGAGCGGTTAGGACGGTGAGATCAAACAGTCCGACCATTATACCACAGGATTTGATACGAGCCGAAGTACAGCCGCAGCCAGAAGACGTGCGTAACGTGAGGTCGGAGACGTGCATGGTAGTAATTAGGTTCTGGAGTAATTAACTTTTGACCTATCCCTGGCGGACCCTGCACCTGGACACCTCGAATTCAGAAAACTAGATCTTCAGATCTCAGTAGATAAGTTTCCGTATCGGAGGGAAAAACCCGTGAAGACGCGAGTTCAGCTCAAACCAGTGATAAACAAGCTCCGCTTCGATTGGAAAATCAGATCCTAGAAGATAGATTTGCGTGGCTGGAGTGCAAGTGGAGTTTCGAATATAAAACGTTCAGTCGATCCAATAAGTCAGTATATCAGTAACTCCTGGAGGACACCTTAGGCGCCCAAAATATGCCTCTCCTGAAGGATGAAAATACGTTCTCCTTTAGGACCGAAGATTGACTCATCTAGGTTATTGGTAGGCATCTTTCCCCCGCTTTTCTTATTACCTCTCTCCCTTTTTGCATTCTTTCCTGCCATTCGTACACTCTCTCTCCCTCCATCCCTACCTCACCGTTTCTCTCTCTCATTATTGCTCTCTCTCTCTCTTCCCCCTTTTCTGTTTCTCTCTCACTCCAGTGCGCTCTCTCTCCTTGTTTCCCATAACCAAACTTCTTCGCATATTTGGATGTCCTTTTCTCCCCTTCACCAGGTAGACAAAATTCAATTTGGAGGTCGATTTGCCGATTGAGTTACAAGTTTGTTCCCGACGTCTTCACTCGAATGCGTTTAGAGGAATTCTAATGTCAAACCTGAGAAGGATAGAGGATATTCTAAAGTACTATTTATATGCTGACCTATTTCCCAGGAAAAGTAATCCAATAAATGGTCTAAGCGAAGCAACGCATGCAATGTGCAAGGGTAAGTAGGAGTGAAAACAGGAAACAAAGATTTGGGGTAAGAGACTTAGAATTGATAATACCCAAAGAGCGTTTCTTATTTCCCCAAGTACTGTTGTATCTGATAATACGGTCCTCATAACTTACTGTGGAGCAGTCGCTCTGTATCAGAAGAAGCTCCAGTGTCTACAAGGAGTGTGTATCCACCATCGTTGATCAGAGTTATGGCCCCGACCATTTCTTGTTGTCCGTCCTAAATAAAGAAGAATAATTGGCCAAATTGGTATCCAAAAGTCCAGGCTTACGTCGAGGAGGCCAACGTAAGCAGGCTAATAAATGACGCTTTGACTATCATAAACCTATAAATCGAATAAATCGTAGTGAGGTGAGGTCTGCAAGTATGCTGAAAATTTACCGTATTTTGGAACTACACGAGAATATTTTTTAATTTTTCATATTAGAGATGCAGGTTACGTGCATAAATACTGTAGTATTGACAGAATCACACTGATTTTTTTGGGATACTTGCAAACGAGTATTCTGTTGTAGCGACATTTTTGCGTATAATAAGAAGAAAGATAAAACGTCAAGTGCTTTATCAAATAAACAAAAGAAGGCTAGTGTGTGGTCGAGCTCAATTGCAAAATAGTACTGAATAACACTCAAACATTCAAATCTTTTAGTTCTAGAGTTACAAAACATGATCCTCAGCGAATCTTGGAACCTGACAATGTGCTTCTGTTCTTCCTAAAAGAAAGATCCCACTCACCTTAAGAGCTCTGATAGATCCTGATTGAAGGACGGAGACATTGACACTGGCAGAGGGCGCAGTGGTGCTTGTCCAGATCCTGGCCCATGGATTCGCTTTCTGTGTGGTCGGTCGTTGTGTGGTGGTCGTCGTTGTCGTCGTTGTCGTGGTTGTTGTGGTTGTGGTGGTGGTCGAAGTTGTTGTCGTCGTCGAGGTGGTCGTGGTTGTCGGCTCGCTGTAATAATTTGGAACAGTGCCAACCAGAAGAAGATAGAGAAAGTGAGTTGGAGGTATAGAGGAAGAGACAGAGAGTGACACTAAAAGTGAGCAACTTGAAACTGACGTAATAATTGCTAGAACGGCAGCAAAACTATATAAATGAAGAAGGAAGCGGCTCTGTTACACTATGCCACTCCATTTAGATTTTTTTACTACTGTACATGGATGACGGTCAAAAATCTAGAGTACTTCTCAATCACGTCTATTCAATCCAAATGAAGGTTCAACTATCTGATAGTGTAATATCCTACGTTGTTGTCACAGTGGTCGGCATCGTCTCGGTCTCTGTTGGTGTCACAGTTTCCAGAGTTGGTGTCACACGGTTGTAGGCGGATGTCCAGCCGGTTCTAAAATGTATTTGTGTCAGAGGGCGACACGGTGACGATGACTCGAGCATGCCCGTTACCTAACCTCCAGCATCGGTTGGTTTCAAAAATCGAAACGTTTGATGGACAACTGCATTAATATGTAGTTATGCTAAGTAAACTAAGCTCGGTCTTTTGTTCTAATCACACTCATTTGCATGATGCATGATAATGCATTATCCAAAATCCATTTTAAAAACCGGATGTTATAACGCTTTAACCCGGAGATGCAAAGGCTTCTCATTGGTAATAATTTCAATTGCGCACGAAAAAAAAGAGCTCAATGGCGCTCTTGCCCATGTGTTTTTAGCACAAGAAGCAAGCAATATAATAATACAACCACAAGTATAAGGGCGTAAAGTCTGTAAAGGTTCCTAAGCAATATCTACCTGTCCTTCTTGATGTACCATGGGGTGTTCTTGGTGGGCAGTGTTGGCAGGGACTTCCATGATGCCGCAGTCGGAGTCACAGTATTCCAGTTGAAAGGAGGTCGGGGAGAAGAGTTGCGAACTGAAATGCAATGAGCTACA
Organism: Pelodera strongyloides; assembly: GCA_036852015.1. Taxonomy (NCBI): domain Eukaryota; kingdom Metazoa; phylum Nematoda; class Chromadorea; order Rhabditida; family Rhabditidae; genus Pelodera; species Pelodera strongyloides. The sequence continues at coordinate 160,073 of JAANDG010000182.1, forward strand.
ATTATATGCAGTTCATTGGACATCATGAACACCATTTCTAACACCATTTTGAACACCATTTCCTGCATAGTTTCGTAGGGTTCGGTTGAAATAACGAATTGTACCTTTTTTAAATCTTTCAACTGACAAGGAAAAATAGACTCGTGTCCCACAGGTTACCCTAAACAAAGTGTCCGAACACACAAGTACAATTTCTATGAATTAAACAAGAAACTCTTCACATATTAAAAAAAATTCCGATTTGTTTCTTTAGAACGTTTGAATTTCCCCAAATCATCAATTCAGCGCTGTATCAGCTAAGAAGGTGTCACATCGGCTCACGCTTCATCTCTACGAGAGAGAGAGAGAGACAGAGAAAGAGGGAGAGAGATAGGGACAGAGGGTAAGAGAGAAAATCAGAGATTGAGTCTGAGAAAGAGAGAGACCATAGAGCCTAGACATCCAGCACGATATGCTCCAAGTTTGCGCGCACTCCTCAGGCGATCTCTTTTGTTTGCTCTAGTTTGGTATGGGGTGGGCATAAGTACGGGCGCATACATCCGCGCCGGGGCGCGCGCGTAAGGCGGGAGGTAGGCTTTAGGCGAGAGAGGTGCTAAGTCGCGAAATGCGCGCCGCGTGAAGAGTTATCACAACAAGAAGGTGTGAAATGTGGACGATGTTCAAGTGGTCGACTTCACGCCATTCGGTAGCATACGCATAACAGAAGCACCCTGAGGTGTGACAGAGAATGAGGAAGAGAGAGAGAGAAGGATAGAGAGAGGTAGAGGGAGAGAAAGAAGAACATAGAGAGAGGCAGAAAGAAGAGAAAGAGAGACACTAGAGAACTAGAAAGGATAGAGAGAGAAGAAGTCAGTTATTAAGTTTCAACCAAACACATAACCGCATGGGAAACATTCCTGACAATGAGCAGAGACATGCGGACATGCTCATAAGAGAGCAGTGTAAGGACAAAAACTATGAAAGATAACGAGTGTTGCTTAGTATTAGACTCAATAAGTAAGTCGAGTTTGAAGGCCGCTATATTAATGTATAGGCTCAAAGAATATTGAAAATCAAGCAATGTTGCAAAGATCGGTGTCAAACAAAGTAACAAAGTAAACAAAGTACAAAGATCACCAAAATATTGAAATAACTTGATCTTTAAACCCTTAACCTTTAATCCTAAGCCTAATTGTAAGCCTAAGGAAATAAGCAGATGGACTTTTGACTATAAGTGTGAATACCTTCAATTTTAATTATTTTAGGCTCACGTTGGAAGATAATACCACTGAAAATTGAGCACAAAATGGATAGAATGTCTAAAGATAGGTTTCACTTTTGCATGTACAAAAGCTCGAAAGTTCCCTCCAGGCTAGCAGTAGTTTCACATAGTAACGATTTACCTACAGTATGAAAAGTACACGCACCAGCGGCGTGTGTCACATGCACCTCATGTAAAATGAGAATAAAATGGAAAAGCCAACATGGATGGCGCTTTCGCGTATGCGAAAGGGTAATATAAATGTCTGTGATAACATGACAAGTGATGTACAAGTCGGTGACTTCTTACACAGATGGGAATCTTATTATATAAAGGAGAAGAGTTTGTCACGGGTTTGTTTTTATGTGCACAACGAAATCCCTTCATAAAGAAAATTCTTCGATCGAAAGAGCATACAAAATCATTGCCGCTGGCGGGATTCGAACCCACAGCAGCCCACAATCTCTCGATTCACAGTCCAACGCTCTACCTGTTGAGCTATGCTAGCTTATGGGAGGAGGATCTTATAGGAGATAGAAGAGCAATTGCATTAGCAAATTTGCAAATTTGCATGAAGTCGAGAACCATATTATACGTTCCAACATAAACGTAAATGAACATCTTTTTTGAAGAAATTGCTTTTTTTTAATTAGGGTAACAATCGGCCGAAGGCCGATTCCTCCAGTCGGAGAAGAGCCCGTAGGGCTCTTCGAACGGCTGGTAAGCAATAAACTAACAGTGATTGTCTACATAAGGGCGCATTCGAGATGGACATTTTCCGGAAAAGAAAAGAAAAAAGTGGTTCGAGATGGACACCCAGAAAAAAAATAATACACGCAAAATAATTGTCGAGCAATTGTACCGTAATTGAAACTAAAATCAATAGATCATTTGCATGTGTATGCGTGGCAATTGCATTCTTTTCTGGTGAAATCCATCTCGAACCAAAAGTTTTCTTTTCTTTTCCGGAAATGCATCTCGATGCGCGCTAATATGAAAATAAAACATACCAATCGATGGTCGATGCGGTTTTGGTCGCGTGTCACGACAGCAGATTGACCTGGAAACAATATTGGCTTCGGTTAGAGCAATTGGTCAGCGACCAACTGCAATTGGTCATGGTTAGAGCAATTGGTCAGTGACGGGTCGCCAACCATTTTTTTCAATGGAAACCATTTAGTGACCAGTCACCGACGGGTTTTTTTTTCAGTTGTCTCACCGACTCCGTCATTTTTCATGCAAAGTATATGTTTATCCACCATTTAGAGTTCATTTTGGCACCGAGCCCTGTCAGCTTTCTTTTTTTCTTATTCACTCGATAAATCAAATAAATCAAATTATAAATAAAAATTCAGCCTTACCTTCCTAGAACAAAGCTCTGGTCGCAGAGGAATCCTACAGGACAATCGCCCAACGACGACGGACGGCAGAAAGCGAAATCGCCAGCGATAACCAGTGGATCGGCGTTGAAGGGACACACTAGAATAGTTATGTAAATCATTGTTTACCTATGATTATATATTATACCCAGGCTCTAGCAGGCGCGTGGCGTCGAGCATTTGTCTCTGGAGCCCGTCGTCGTATTTGCTCTGGGTGTACCAAGAGTGCGCTAAGGTAAATTTGTCTCGTTATAACTTTGTTCATTTCTTTTCTTGCTGTATATGTTGTGCCCAGACCCTCAGCTACCACCTCATATTCAGGTCTGGGGTCTGCATTGTAACTTGTCATATATACGATGATACCGCATTTGCGCAACCGGTTTTATACCAAAATTAGATGAGAAGTTTGTACCGAAAATAGTGAGAGAGTTTTTAAGGAGACAAAGAAAGCGAGAAAGAGAGAGAGAGAGAGAGAGTAACAAGAGAGAAAGGAAATTTGATGAAAAGAGAGAAAGAGCTACTATTCAGTATCTCCATCTCATCGTGTCCTGATCTGTTTGTTATTCTCTCGATTGAGCGACTGCAAGAGAGGGCGAGAGGGAGGACGGGAGAAAGAGAGGGAGGGAGAGAGATAGAGAGGGAGAGAGAGCGGTAAAAAGAGATCCCCTCAAGCTGGCTGATGTATGGGACTATTCTCCCCGCATCACTTTTTACAGCGAAGAAACCTCCCGAAATCAAAATACCATCTACGGTAGACCTTTGCGGTTGAAAGACGTTCGATTGGGGTTGAACGTCAGGAAATTAAGAGTCACGGAATTAGATTTCCTAGAAAAGAGGGAGAATAGAAAGAGAGAGAGAGAGAGAGAGAGAGAGAGGAAGAGAGAGAGAAAGAGAAAGAGGGACGACACAGTTGTAACGTGAAGCTTATCTTATAGAACCATAACCGAAGCACTGAGAATGTAATATATTAGTAGGTGACCCCACTATTAATCTGGGTGTTGACGCGTGTAAACTAAATGCTCTAGGGCTCTAGGTGAACTATGCTTGCAGTATGAAATGTGAAAACGTATTACGATTACGATACGTTGCAGCCCTTGGTTCACCTTGCGTACACATCGAAAGTATACTTCGATTAGTCAATGGTCTCAGATAATTGATCTGTGTCGCTACAAGATAATTCCGAAGTTGTTTCTTTCTCAAAAAGTCTAAAAAGATGGTCCCGTCCTCTATTGGGAACACGGCTCAAAAGGACCCGAAAACGTCATGTTTTCACAAGAGACTAGACCATTTTTTGTGTGTTTTGCCTCCCGGACTGTGCGTTTCTTCGGACTGTGCGTTTCTTGCAGAACCCGTTGCTTTGTGTTACAAAGGTTGTTCGCAACACTGGTGGGACACATCTTTGAAACGAACGCTGTTTCTACAATGGAGGTCCACTTTCAAAAAAAAAAGTTTTGAAGAGAGTCTAGTGGAGAATTGTAAATGAAAGCCATATTCTCCACACCGATTCCCTCGGGAAAATGTTCCCTGGGGACAGAGAATAGTGTTCTAATGTGAGATACGCAGAGAAAAAGATTGGGAATTCCCCATGGGGGATTCAATGGCGAATATGGCCTCAGGAATGTGATGGTGGATGGAAAAACAATATAGGAATTGACTGCATGGGTACATCTATGGTTAGCGTAACGTATGCTGCCGCGGTCAACATTATTTTCCTAACACTTTCGCCGATTCTCAATAACAACCGATATCCCTGCGGTACTACGTTCTCAGGCGCGCAGCGCGAACATGCGAATCCGCTTCCGCGGGAGCTTTTGGACAAGGGAAAGGCGGTGACGCAACAAAGAGGGCGGGCTTGTTTCTCTCTGTCGCGAGTATTTCAATGCAAACTTGCAATCTTTTCCCGCGCACGCGAATTCGCACGTCCGCGCTGCGCGCCTGTGTACCAGAGGAGTGCAGTGACTAACACATAGTACAGGCATTCCTAGGCGCTGGGTTCGATGCACTCGTTCAGTTCCCGATTGTTACACTAGCGCTCGCCGTATATAACTTTATTTCGGTTGATTTCTGAAAACGCAGCGACTCACAAAGCTAGGTGTTTTTTCTAGATTGCAACACGATCACCGCGCCGGGTGCATAGAACAAGAGCACAGAGCGGGGAGTCGTTAACGCACGCGCGATACGCCGTTCACTTGAGTTGAATAGCCGGTGTTGAGCTCAGATTTCATGGGCTCCGTTTCGCTTCCGATATAGCCGAAAGGCTTTGCGCGAGTTCGATAACACAGAACGAAGATCGCCAAAATAAGCAACGAGGGGACAGAGACCAGCGATGAAAGGGTCACATTTCGAAAGCTTTGCACGGGATTATGAAAGACTACGTTATAAAGTATGACGCTTATAATGCATGATTTATTGATTGATTATGATTGAACTAGAAAATATCAGTGTTTTTCTGACACGTAACCCCACGCAGAATTTCATTTCTGCTTTTGCAAGAACCTAGCAAAGATCTAGAGATATATAGAACTACAGAGGTGGGCGTCCCGTGGGTGTATGTGGGATGTGAGCGCGCAGCATTTGCCGTGTGGTTTTCAAGCGTATTCTTTATCAGTATTCCAATACACTACACGCAAATGTTCTGTAGAAGTTTGAGCGCGAGATGGTACGTTTCTAACAGTTTATTTGTAGCGCTGCGCGGTTCAGCACTACTTGGGCTTTCCGCATACATATTGATCTACATGCTGTTTCTTTTGCAGTTCTTTTGCAGCTGGCGATTATGCATAGGTAGTTTAAAGGGTAATAGCAGCCGGTTCTTGAAAAGTATGTTGGAAGCTTGCACTTCCATGTAGAGGAAGCAAATAGCTGCACGTTTTTTTAAATTTAATTATACTCATTGGCGTAGTACTAGGGGAACGCAGTTGTCCGACGTACAGTTCAAAAACCGACCGTTATAACCCTTTAAACTTTAAACTACCTATGTTACGTAATCGCCAGCTTTCCACACGTATTCCCGTAGAGGGAAGTAATCAAAAGCTTTTAGGTTCAATGTCAATAAACCTGGGAGCGATTAGCACTCAAGTAGAGATAGAGAGAGAAGAGAGAGAGAAGAGAGGGAGAAGAGAAGATAGTGAGAGAGAAACGGAGAGTGAGAGAGAAGAGAAGGAGACAGAAAAACACCACAGAGTGGGAGATAGAAAAGGAATAAGGGGCATCGAATAAAAAAATTGGTCCGTAACCAATTACAGAACCGCTAAGTGGATATTACAGAAGTAGTGTAGCCGAATCGGTGATGCAGTAAACTTAGCAATTAGATTCAACAATGATTCATGATTTGCATTTAACTACCTCGTACTACAGTATGTCTCCTACGATAATTTCCCGCCCACTTACCATCCTTATTCTCGAGTAGTGAATTCGGAGTGGGGTTCGGACGGATTGCGGCTATAGATGTAGTTGCGACCGTCGAAGTTGTCGTACTTTCGCCGCCAAAGCCGAATAGTCGAAGGATAGTTTGGGCGAGATCACCGTCACGAACACCTGCAAGTTTTAGATTAGATAAACTCTCTCTCTCCTCTCTCTCTCTCCTCTCTCTCTCTCTCTCTCTCTCTGTTTTGGCAAGGAGATTTTACTCTGTTCCAGAAGCTAGAAAGCATAAAAAGCGTAACCCTCTACCTTCAGGTAATGCTTTCTTGTTCGCAACAATCCATTGTCGTAGTTGTTCAGTGGTGGCCGGACTTCCCAATACTAAAAAAGGTCATTCTTATTTGTATATTATTAGTATATCATTAGTGAAGAAACCCTATTTCAAACACACAACATTATATAATCCTGATAATCAATTTTAGCCAATTATTGCACGGTATCGTAAAGGTAAAGACGCAACAGAGAGGAGTACGGAGTGAGTCTGTTCAGGCATAGCATAAGTGCATAAGGTTACGGTACATAGGAGTATAGCAGTGCGCGATGACTTATACTACGTGAACACTAGTTGATTGAAATTTAAATGACCTAGCGATTAATATGCACATCAATTGATATAAAAATGTTTCGTTCTACTTTTCTTATTACTTGGAGCGTTCCTTAGTGCGTTATAGATAGGAATTCATCCGACCAAGCGCGTATGACCAAAAACACAAGCGAGCGCAAAACAATAACAAGAAACGTGATCGATAAACAAATAATCAATTATGTATAAAGATCGATAATTCTGAAAATGAAATACGTGAAATCCTAAATGTCGATTGAAAATCTAATGTTGTAGTATAGAGGCAATAATATTTCAACTAAAACAGTAAACAGAAAACCTAGAATAGAATACAGTAAAGCTAAAGCAAGCCTGCAACCAATAAAATGATTGTAAATATAAAATAACAAAGACCAACCTGGTAATACTAGACATAGAACCAATAAAAGATTAGTGGAATGCATGACTAAGCAGGTCTTCAGGTCTGCAAGAATAGGTAGGACTGCTGGCCCGAGGGGGTTGGACACCAAAAGAGGGAGAGCTGCGGGTCCAAAATGAGATGTCGGGACCTTACTGGGACTCCAGTAGGTATGCAATGGGTGGGCGGGGACTGGGAGGGGGGTCTGAAGGCTAGGGTGGGTAGGCTAGAGCCCCCAGGCCATACCCAGGCCTTTATACAGGAGAGATAGGTCCAACCCCCAAAAAGGAAGCGGGGACACTTCGCACCCAGTGGACTTATCCACAAAAAATAGTATAGGAAAGCGGATTTTGGGCGTTTAACAAGGGAAAGGGGAATGCAAATGTTGCTCTCTTGGAAATAATTACAAATTGTTTACTATCCAAGTAAACTATTCAAGTACATAATATTTAAGAAAAGTATCCAGGGACGTTGCAGTTAAAGCGGTATAACACGTGGTTTTTGAATCTATGTTGAAAACAGCTGCATTATTTGTAATTTATTTTGGAGTTGTTGTTGCATTTGTCAAGTCGAAGGTAATGCATTTGAAGCAATTTTGAAGGGGTATAACAGCCGATTCTTGATATTGTGGAGTACTTCATTTCCTTCAATTCGAGCGCACTTATTGTTAGCATAAATGCACCGACATAGAAATGCCATCACATGTTTCAAAAACCGGCCGGTATTTCGCTTTATAGAACCGAAATGATATTTTGATCTACCGCGTTCACTAGTACATAGTACTTGGTTTCTTTGTTGATATTCTCAGAGAGTCTATTGAGTTCTTTTACTTTTCTTAGAATTGGTGTTACCAGTTTCGGGTCTTCGCATAATGAAAGGAACTGAAGAACAAGGGAAACTGAATGAAGTAAGCAAACAAACATGAACTATTTTGATGCTGGAAGTGTGTGCGTCCGTGTGTTGTGCGTGTGTGCGCGTATGTGTTTGAGCGTGTGTGTGTGTTGGGTGCGTGTGTGCGAGTGTACCTGTGTGTTTTAACGTGTGTGTGTGTGTGCGAGTGTACGTGTGTGTGAGAGTGTGTGTGGGGGTGGGGGTGCATGTGCGCATGTGCATGTGTTTGTTATATACGATGTCTGACATCCTGCGATTGGCTATTAATTAATAGGCAGCATTTCCACTGAACAGTTTCACTAACTACCCTCAACTATCCAATCTCAAATGAGTCTATCAAGCAAGTCTACCCCAACATTGCAACCAACAATTATAAATCCAATGTTATGAGCTTAGGCTTAGGCTTAGGCTTAGGCTTAGGCTTAGGCTTAGGCTTAGGCTTAGGCTTATCGGATAGGATATCACGCAGCAACACACTAACTTTTCCTTTCCACTAACCATCAACACATAAAATTCTGAACCATAATACCTTTTTGGAACCAAACCTTTGTATTCTATTTGTCGATGATTTGTTTATTTAAACTTGACAGTTGTTTTCTGTGCACGCGACTCGTTGAGAGGAGGTAAGTGGAGTTGGGAGAACCTCATTTTTGGTTATCAATAACTAGAAAGGGATACGGGACCAAGTTTTGGGAATTAGCATGGATAAAGTACAGTAGGAGCGCGCCTTATTACTCCAAATATTGAACCAGTTTATTGGGAGATTTGTCCTTTGTTAGCGCGATAGCCTAACATAGTTTTGGTTTTCTATGGTACATTCGTACCTAGGACAGTTTATTGAATAAAATCATAGTCCACATTCTTACTTATATACGCTAGAAACATGATGTTAGAACCCAACCCGAACGCACAACTACTGCCAGCATAAGAAAAGTTCATATTTGCTGCACTTGTTTTTCTTCTTAGCTCTATTCATCTGCGAACTACTTATTTTTGATTCTCGCTCATATATTGATCGATGGCTAAAAAAATGCAGTACTTTACTGTAGTGTGTGAATAAAAAAATGGTCACGTCGCCGTGAGAAAACACAAAAACTAGTGTGTTTCAATCCCTAGTCGGAAAAACCACGATGTACTCTGTGAATGTTTGCATTAGGTGTGACCCAGGGAAAATCCGACGATAGAAATATAATAATATTGTTTATTGACCAATTAAAAAACCCAGTACGTCGGCCGCTATGAAACCCTAAGCCTAAGAATAAGCGTATGCCTAAGTCTAAATCTAGCTAGCGGTAGCCAAAAAACACTGCGTAAGTAGATTTTTGGCCATAATTAGCAAAGGATGCACGTTACTCTCCCTTGTGTCTGTCCCATTAGCTTGTTACAGTAGAGGCTCTAAAGTCTAAAATTTTGTTTAGAGTCTCAACTTTCCGACAAATCACACAGTCAATTGTTTGATAGAGTTACGCGAGGTGTGACTGATGCTCAACTCGAGTGCGTATATCTCCCGTGCTTTTGAGTGTCGCCCCAAAGGGAGGGGGCAAGGTAGTGAGAGGTTCCGCCGCGGGTGGGTAACATCACAATACTTTCAGTCGGCTAGTTATTTCCTTATATGGGGATGGGGAGAAATCGAGTTAACGTTAAAACCTGATATTATAAGATTAGAGACATGTTTCAGAAGAATTTAATAAAGGTTCATGAAGTTTACAGTTAGTGGATTGTGAAGACGCTGATCGTACCGTGTTAAACTGATGCGAGTTTTCTAGTCTTCTCCAATATAGTCTAAAACTTCTTCAAGCGAAATTCCGGCCGGTTTTTGAAACACATCGTGGACAACTAAATCCTTACGTATTTATGCTAATTGCCTCGAACTTAGCTCGATTTTTTATTCTAATTATAGTCATTTGCATAAGTTGCATACGAATGATGGTGTACTCGATGCGTTTCAACAACCGTCCAATATTTCGCTTTAACCTTCAGAGTCTAGAAAGCGATATAATAGCCGGAGGTTTGAACATCTTGAATAACGGCATTTACATTCACTACGTTCGAATTAATACGATCAGAATGTTATATGCAAGTTACTCTCCGACTTTTCTTTCTTTGCCAAACCCTGACGCCTGGACTACAAAAGTATACCTTTCTATAATTCAAACAGCATCAAAACTCCCTCCCAATATGACCACAAAAATGTGTTTCTGTTCTTTTAATTCCCTTTCGGGGGGAAACATCGCGGTATTTTCTCCCCACAAAAAAGGCCTCCCCGCCCGGGTGAATCCGTGTGCAAAAACGGGTTCACACCCTGTGTTAGCATCGGGTTTGCAACATTCTTTTTACTCTCCCCGACCCGTGCGTTTAAGACCAAACAGAAACACCCCAAACAATACTGTGCTCTTTGTTCGAGGCGAATGTTACTGAAAACGACCTTACGGGGTTTAAAGGGGTTTACGTCGTCATACTTGTACTTTTGATCGAGGAGGTTTCTACAAGGGAATGGGAACCAACAAAAAGTAGCCTGCTACCTTAGGGTAACCTTTTGAGTTGTGTTAAATGCACTTCCTCAATAAATTATTATTATATCTAGAACCTAGGCTAATTGTAAGACATATCGTACTTTATTTAGAAGCAAGACCAAAACTAGATTTTCATCTCTTTTCCCTACAGCGCGCATATTTCTGCCCAGAGGCCATATTCACCACTCAATTCCCTATGGGGAATTCCCCGTATTTTTCTCTGCGTATCTCACATTGGATGCTATTTCCTATCCCCAGGGAATATTTCCCCATGGGAATCGGAGTGGTGGATATGGCCTCAGGATACAGTGCTATAAACCATCACTGACGTCGTGTCACCTAAAATCACTACAGTAATGCAAGTCATATGTATGATGTATCTAATTTCAAACAAGTCATTTTCATACTGTAACTCTTTGCCTTCTTAAAGCGAAATACCGGCCGGATTTTGAAACGCACCGTGGACAACTGAATGTTTACGTTGTTATGCAAATTTGCTCGAGTTTAGCTCGATTTTTATTATTTATGTTTATTTGCATAAGCTGCGTACAAATGCTGGTGTACTCGGTGTTTCATAAAACCGGTCGGTATTTCTCTTTAAGCATATATCAAGCATAAGTTAGTTCCAAAAATAAACCCTTTCTAAATAGTTATGAGTGCAAGTTCCTGCTTCGCACTTCCAACCCACTATATTGACAATCGGTTGCACCTAAGGTGTAAAGCGTAAACACTGGGCCAGCCACTTATGCCCCTCGGTAGGACCTAATAACCGTCGTGGCGTAGTTCCTCGTAGCTGTTAGTCGTCTAGGTGTTAAGCTGCTCGTTCGGCGTATCTTGTTTGTGTTCTTAGCCCACTACTGATGTACGACAAACATTGTTCACGAAATGCGTCCACCAGGGTACATCGCACTTGCTATATGTAGGGAAATGGTGGGGAGAATTTGTTACTGAGGGGCACGTTTTAGGGTTGAGGTAGACTTCTAACCTAAAGCTACAATCTTATTGAGCATAACCATACTGTACGGAGTTAATAAACCGGGGATTAGAGTACGTAAGTGAGTTGATGTAGCAATGTAGCCTATCTGTTAGCATTGCTTCAATCATACGAGAGGTAAACAAGCTCGCTCAACTGATAGAAAACAACGTTACGTACGTAAGTTTTAACCTTATTCATTCACTATCATTATTAATAAGCAACTCTTCATTGATATCGTGATGCGTTTGTGACAAGGGGGGACGGACTCTTGCCTAGTTGTAACTGGACCCCCCAAACTAGACTAGACTGTACATACCGTAGTTTAGTCTCTAGAACAAGCAAGGCAACAAGCTAAGACAGAGAACCGGTGTGCAATGTGAACAATGAGGGAATAGCAGTTCTCCAACGGAAAATACCCAACATTGAACTTTAAGAAAAAATAAGGAAAATAAGCGCTTCATCCATTGTAATGCTCGATCCCGGGCCGGAACCCCCTCACCATACTAAAGGTGTAAAAGTTGGTAGCTGGGTAAAATCGGCGGAGATAGATCGGTTTCCCGAGAAAAATTGGCCATCGGAAGGCTTAAAGTCGGCTATGCAGCCTTGCTCTGCAAGACCCCCACCACACCGTTTCTGCGGATTTCGGTTGATAAACGGGGTGCACTTTATCTTTTCTTTTACTTTATCCATTGTAAGTAGCCGGCCAAACTTGTGTAACTTTTATTATTTGTTTGTATATTGTTTTGGTCTTATTTAGTGTATTTCAAGTCAGGCACTCAGTCTTGGCTCTACACCACGAGGATTTTTATCTCCAAAAACGTTCAATTCGAGGGTTTTGCCTCCTTTTGAAGTTTGTGATAACAACGTCAAAAGGCGGCTATTTGTGTAAAAGAAAGACACTCAAATAATCGAACACCTCAACAAGGTATGCAAGTGGACAACAACGTCAATAAGGCTTTTGCTAGAGCCGATCCCGAAATTGGCTATTCGTTTGCGCTTTAAAGGTGTATGTCACGTGGTAGTTGTGTTGAATTTCGTGCCGGAATGAATACCCAGTGTAACGTATACACATACGTATACGTGTATTAATAGTCTAAATTGTATGTTGTGTCTGAGAAGTAGAGATTGCAGACCTAATTAGCATACGAATGGAACAATAAAAGGAGCGAGATCTACGGAGAAGGCAGGACCTCTTCGACCCGAAGAACCTCACTGGGACCTGCACCTTCTGGACTGGTGGACTGGTGGAGATGTGGATCGACTAATGGAATGGAGAATGGACTCTACTGGCTGGACTCTACTCGCTGGACACTCAACAGCCAAGGACCACAACAGGATCACCTCCACCGTCTCTCTACACTACAGGATCGCCGCCTCCACTCTCTCTCTACAGTAGCTGCCTGGAGATGAATCTACACCTTCGCTATTCAACTACCCATCTTGTAATTTATCTAAGAAATAAAGATATTTCACCCAGATAGGCATGGAATAAAAACAAAATAATTAAAGTATAAAAATATGAAGATGTCAAGACATGAATTATGCGTATATGTTCTAGAAATAGTGTTTGAAAATGTAAAAGTAGATTGTGAAATAAACATACAAAAAAGTAAGAAGAGGAAATAGAAAGAAATGACCTTGAATATTAATCAAGGTACCCCGACCCCTGAGTCACATACGAGGATTTTGCCGTGTCGGGGTCTCATCAGTGTGAGCCACGGCTTCTTGAGATATAGAGAAAAAATAAATAAATAATTAAAAAAGGCGACGTGAATATGAACATCAATAAAAGAAAAGAATTAAATTCAAGGTAGCTTAGGAATTATTGCGGATGATAACAGATTTATGAAATCGATGGCAGTGGGAAATTGTATTATGTGTGTAGTTTGTAGTTTGCATATAATTGTCTAATAACCATCGGCAAAATCAAGGGAATTAAATGGAAAATTGATGTAATTAATGATTAGAATCGTTAATTGAAAGATAAAATCAGGATCTATCAGAAATATAAATACATAAAATGCACATCCACGCGCATACCGCTTAGCCCTAAGCTAGTATTCGCTCGTATGTTTACTAAAGGAAAAAATAATCAATATATCAGCCCTGACATAGCTCAGGCTTAGGCTTTTTATCCTGAGTCTGTGCTTAAGTCTAAGCCCCCTGATGACCCTGCACGTTAGTGAACCATCTAGAGCAGTTTACGTGGATTCCTTCTTTTCACCTTTTTCTATCTCCGACGATTCAGCTTCCTAGTTGTGCCGGCACGACGCGGGCGGGGCCGCCACGGGTGAGCGAGTGCCCGATGGCGCGCCAGTGGCGCATACCGCATACGTGGCGCAACGCAGATGGGGTGCGCCGCGCACTTGTAGGGGACTCTCTTTTGCTTGAACCCACTGTGGGTTAAATTCTTGATTGAAGAAGCTATATAAACTTGTTTTCGGACTTTCAACAGTAATGCAGTCCTCTGAATAACTGCAATAGAGTACCGTGGGATGATAGTCCACCTCCGCGCTGTTTTGTATATAATAACAAATTTTACTCCTAATACTAAATGAAAACTAAATTTGCAGAAACTAATATTAAAATGTCTGATGGCTCTTTTCATATTACAAAACGGAATGCTATTGAACTGAGAGAACTCGTTGAAAACATGAAACAACACGGGGGGGAACACAATACTTTGCGAACAAGACATTAATTTATTCGTACAAAAAAAAAGCTAAAACGAGAAAAAAAATCATTGCATAATTTACGTACCAGCAGCTAATTTTACAAAATATAATAAGTTAGCAAAGTGCTATGTCTCTCAATAAGACAAAAATAGCACAGTATTCTATTTCTATCACGACTTACAAACCGGGGAATAAATAAATTTCAATAATCACAATGATAGACACACTGCATTTACATACACTACTTACAATAGCTGGATGTTTACTGGAACTTCTTTAAAGCGGTATAACAGCCGGTTTTGAAACGTATGATGGGTGCTGTATTTACATTCAGTGTAGATTTTTTAGTCTAATTATTTTTCATTTACATACAATATATGAGGATACAGTTGACCACCATACATACGCTTCAAAAACCGGCAGTATAAATTTAGAACGGTTCAATAAGCTTGGATTCAAAAAATCACCAATTTCATAGTACATAAACCGTGATGTGCTTTTTGTTCGGTAGTTGATAGTGCTGAAGAAGATCTTGGTGAAATGCAAGCGTAAGTCATAAAAATTAAAAGTGAATGTGGAAAAGCGTATACTTTAAATATATAGGCAGCAATTATGTGGGTTGTGCGAGTAGAGGGAAGGAAGGAATCGAACCTTTGACCCATTGAACTTGAAAACAGAACACTAATCACTAAACTACGTGGGTGATAATCAAATCAGTATCAGTTACGCAATGAAGCACTTGTTCAGTGATAACTAACCAGTCATGAAAATAAAAAATAAAAGCAAAAGCATGCAAATTACATAACGAAGCAAAGGCGAAAGCATTAGGGGATCTCATACGCATAAGTAACTAAATTCAAACACAAAAAGCTAATGTGACTTACGCAGTGACTTACGCCGGTTATGTGCAGATAACAGAAAAAGAACAAAGTTGTAGAAAATATATAAATCACTAAAGTTTCCATATGTAATACGTTACGGTACCGTAGTGTCAGTAAGAATACCATAACGCTAGTCAAGGTACCGTAGCACAACAATTGCTACCGTAGTATTCTAGTACTTTCTACCACCCGATTCCAATAGCTTAATCTCTTCGGTAAGGTTCTTTCGAGCCTTTTCCTCCAATGCAGACCGGACCTGCGAAGTGGCGTAGATATGGGGAATTTGAATGAACATCTTTAGAACCTGAAATATATAACCTTTACTTTAAGCCTAAGCCTAAGCCTAAGCCTAAGGTAAGAGAACATCAGAATGAAAGAGTTGTAGCTTGTAGCTCTGCGCGAAACGATGAAAACAGAAAAATTGAATATTCATTACACTATGGCTTGTGACAGTGTACTAGCATCTAACTCCTAGGATAGCTGACGAAATTTGTGCGAAGCCTTCGCCAATGTGGAGCGAAGGAAGCTTGCCTCGTCTCGCATTTCGGGCGCCTGCCGCGCCTCCACTCCATGCGCCATAGCCTATGCGCCTGCCGCGCCTCCACTCCATGCGCCATAGCCTGCTAAGGATTCGCCGCGCAGCGCAATGAGCTTTCCACTCAAAGTATGTCCACTACCTTCAGCCTCTGATCCTTATACTCGTCATCATTCAAATGTGGATACTCCTTTCTGATTCCCTTCTCGTTCTCTCCATAATTATCATCAGCCAACCAGGCCATATCAAAGTCCATCAGAAAATGAGAGTCTTCAGAACCTGAAATGCAATCCTAATTGAATTTTAAAGCGTTATAACGACCGGTTTTTGAGAAGTATCTTGGAGAACTGCTTCCCACATATTGCAGGCAAACGCATATCCAGACTAACAAAACCGCGAAGTATCGCGCAGTAATTTGCGCATACACTACATGGGAATATAGCGCCCAACACATGTACCAAAACCCGGATGGTGTACAACTTCAAGTTATATTGCAATGCTATATTACGTGCTAGTACAAAATAGTCAATGAAAAAAAAGGCAAACAAACATAATCTTTCAATGTTAAATAATTAATTCCTCACTTAGGGAGAAAATTTACTCGAAGATAACTATTCATTATAATAAAAAAAAGAAAATTACCTGACGCTTCTGCGGTCATCAGTGTATCTGTTGAGGACGCCGATTGTTCGATTAACTCGGCCACATAGTTTTCCTAGAAAAATAACAGTTGTAAACAACAACAATGTTTATTTTATTTTGTAATTGCTGGATAATATCTTCTTTTTTTTTATAATCTGCGCGCTTGTTGGATGTGCCTAATGAATGAATGCTACGGTATGACACGGTATGACATTCGTACTTATGTGTGGACAAACACAGGAAAGTGAAAACCCCGATTTCGCCCTGATCATTTGTCGAAAAACCCCGATTTCGGCCCGATCACGGCCCGATTTTTTGAGGGACTTGATCGGGGCGAAATCGGGGTTTTTAGTTTCCCATGCACATGATCATTGATAGCATTGATAAAATCAGCTTACCGCATCAAAAGTGGTTTCTTGTGAGAATTCTCGTAGCAGTGTCACACACTTCGAAGCATTATCTGAGCTGAGCGGGTCGTACACAATACTGAACATGTGAAAATAAAGTAATTAATTAACTACTTACATCGGCCCCGAAGACGTTGTGACGCCGAGCAGTTTGCCATCGGAAAGTAGTCGTCTACTTACTTATTACGGGTTTTACTGCCGGGTTTACAGTGCTCGGCTAACTACCTTTGTTCGATGCCCCAGCAGTTCCGCTTACCTTTACACATGTACCTTATGTCCCTTATTACCGTTTTTCTGTCTTAACTGTATTCATTGTCTTAATTATGTATGTTTGTGCGCATCTTTGTGGTGTAATAAATTATTATTATATAACACGAAACCTCTATGGAACAGGACAAGTGTGGAGAACCACATACAAATAAAGAAACATCAATTGAAGAGTAAACTTTACCTATAGTAATTAGTAATGGTAATTTAAATACGGTTGAAATGACATAGTGATAATGTGAAATGTAATAAACATGCGAAAAAAGACAGACTTCTTGAAGAAAATAGCGAATGCTGATCCATAACGCTCCTTCAAGTTATCTTTGTACTTATCGTACTGAGAGAACATTGTGGCGAGGTGGGGAAGACCTCTGAAAATGGGAGATTTATTCGAAGTTTCATAAAATAAGTTTTACTGTCGTTCCTTAAAGCGGTATAACAGCCGGTTTTGCGGGAGGCTGGAGTTCATGTATTGTATGCAAATGACTATGCGGTACTGCGTGATTTTTTATTCTAATTATATTAGTTTCAGATGATAAAGGGGCTAACTACGGAGTTTGTCGGCAATTCATAAATATATAACAATTACATACGGAAATATTCACGCACGTGTACTGTTTATTTATTACAAAATAGATTTCCACTTTATACTTGCATCATACAGTATACGCACGCTAAATTATGCTTGAATAGACTACGGTAGAACGGCAAGTTTTCTGGGGAGAATACGTCCGCAAATCTAGGCTCTATGTTGCATTGTTCACAGTAATGTTTCTGAATTCCTACGCTTTACGCATAAAAAAATCACTAGATTTTCCCATGGCAGTAGCGAGGTCTTGTGCCACGTACAGTAAGCACATACGTTATAAGTAGCAGATAAATCACGCCTACCCCGTTTCGAGCTCTGCTTGTAACGGAGTAGGCGTGGTTTATCTAAGCCTAAGCCTAAGCCTAAATTGAATAATTTCCTGAATAATTAATCGTTACTCAATCTCTTACCTAAATGGCCGATTCTGATAGGCGAGCAGAATCCTTTTCCACCATTTTTCTCGTTTGTCAGCAGAAACAAATGAGGTCAAGTCCTCCCAACGATGTTGAAGATCAATCTCCATATTCTGTAAAATATTATTAAAGTGGTATAACATGTGGTTTCCATGAAACGTATGCCGAACGACAACATTTACATGTATTACTGTCACATCATGAGCCGGAAAGTCACAGAAATTTGCATACGATACATGGATATGCAATTCTGCAGCACACGCTTCAAAAGCCGCATGTTATGCTGCTTCAAAATGTGAAAAACATAAAAAGACGGACACATAATGGTTGATATAAATTAATGAGCTTTTAGCAGGCAGGGTCACTTTAAAAGTTTGAAATTATCACAAAACCTACTAAACTTACGTCACAGTTACAGGAAAAAATAACTTATTCAAGTTGCGCACAAAACAATATACGCGCAAAATAATAAAAGAGAGATTATTTAACTTAACCACACATAAAGTTGATGAGATGACAGTTTTAAAAGTAGGCATTTAGGAAGTTATTCTAAAAGTAAACTACACTACATATTAAAAATTTTGGAACGGAAGGGCGGAGACTCGCTGCTGATGTGGTAGTATTGAACAATACTAACCATCAGGCAATAATTGCCTTCCAAACTACAAACTACACCAAGCAATTGTTGGAAATTGCCACAGGAAATCGCGGAATGATAAGATACATGTGGACGTGGACTCGGGTTAGGGGGTCGGGCTCCCCTTAAAAAAACCAATTAACTAAAATGGGTTTGTACTAAGCAAGTACTAAACACCTGCACCAAATATAGCAGAAATAAAAGAACTGTTTAATTATCACAAGAAAAATGAGCGCGCCATTTTCGCCAAGGCAACGAAAAGACCATTTCGTGACGATTACATGGCCAGATGGTCGGTGACAAGTCGCGAAACGGGCACGATTTAGTTCTTGAAATCGTCGCGTATATGATTGAAATGAACAGGAACACATAAACAAGGTTCAACAAACAGTGTTGAAATACAAACGGAGAGTGTGTTTACATAAAAGTTGCTATGTGTTTTTTGCAACAACAATAAAGCGTTAGGGGTATACGTATATCTATGAAAGAAATATAAAACAGAATTGTATAATGATAGACGTGTAAATTGTTGCTTCTCACGATATTTATTAGCTAGATAAACTATATCATAAGTAGAAAACCATTATTTTAAAATTAATATTTACATAATAAAAAGGAAAACAATTATCTGTAGATCTAAGTATAACGGCTTATGGAATTCTTCCAAAAACCTTCAATAAGAGAAAAACCAATTCTATACATCAATAACAAGCATAACAACTAGCAACGGGCTCAATACTAATGGGTTTGTTCACATTCAGTTTTTGCATAAAGGGGTGAAAAGGGAATTTTATGTGAAAGACAGATTTTATGGGAATTTTTTTTACCATGAATTTTATTTAAAAAAATGCAAAATTCGCCAATTTATTTTTATTAAAAAAATTTGTTGAACAAAACAATCTGAAGTTTCATATGGCTTGGTTTGCAAGTAAGAAAAATCTAGTTATACCGTTGGTTTACGTATATCGGTAGAACCGAAGAACTGAGCAACTGACTATTGTACAAAAAAAACAAGGACTTTATCGGGTATAAATCTGGATTATAACGGATAGACAAAACCACGGAAAGGAGACGACTTTTTGATTGGCGTCTAATAATTTTTTTATAATTGTTGGACAAATGCACCAAACTGTGAGCCACAGTAACGCAATTTACATCGAGACCACAAGAACGTAAGTCCGAAAAACCATGTTACAACCGCTTGAAGACTGTGGTGACCAGTTTGGTTATATCAAGAAAAGAACTATACAAAGAGGACGAAAAACCGCGAAAACCGTCATCAAATGGTTAACGCCGTCTGCTGTGCACTACGAAGACGTAAGGAGATCTACACGCTGCATGAAGAGTTCCGACGTGCAACTTGGAGAAACTTTGGGGAAATAGTTTGTTTTTGCGAGGCACATTGAATGCGAATAGTGGACATAAAATGTTCCGTTTAAATTCCTAAAGAAAAAAGAATCAAAGAATATCGATGAAACAAAGACCCGAGAGAAGATGCTGCAGAGTCATTGACAAAGAAAGCGAAAGTAGAAAGAGAGAGAGAGAGAGAGAGAGAGAGAGAGAGAGAGAGAGAGAATAGAGATGAACATGCAAAGAAAGAGAGGAGGACCCTGAATCGAGTGGGCAACATCTAGTCCTTGAGGCCCTCCCTTCTATCTCTGTTTCTCTCGAAAAGACATGGTCGATAGAATTGTCCCTCTCAGAAATCCACACTCTCTCGTTCGTGGGTCCCAGTGGTGATTGACCGGGCTCCCGCCACTGGGCCCCTGTCGAGACGTCTCCTATCAAAGAACACACACACCAAATATAATTAAAGAGATAATCGATAAATAGGTAATTAGCAGAACAATCGATAGCACATTATTGATACCGCTTCGAGATTAACATGAATCCTCATCCACAGCAAACACACAAACAAACAATGCGATCCAGAATGAGGAACATACGTTATATTAAAGCTTCATAACCTTATCACATAAACGGTTTCCTGAAATTCACCAAAAGTATATGTAGGGTATTATTTTCCTTTTTTTCTTTGAAATATTTGGAGCGCTGCTACGATTTTTCCATTTTATATAACAGAAAGGCTACCGTAGTTGGCAAAAGAACAGAGAGCATAGAGCACAGTGAGCGGCGCGCGGTGAGTAAGAGAGCGCAGAGGAGATTTGTTTACTAAACCCTACGCGTGGATACAAATGACGAAAATTAAGGTTTTTTTACCAAATTTATATAATGTGTGAAATTTTGGTGAACTCACATCTCGCGTACTGACTTTCATGGGGTCTCGATGTATGCCGGATTTTGCTTCCAAGTATGGCTTTTTTGATTACCGTAGATTGGCACTACACGAGAACATCTACAGACCGCCAAAAAATGGTCCCGCGGCGGTAGCCACAGGACTATTTTTTTCGAGCGTGCATAAACTGTGCATTTTCGCCTCCTCTAGTATTATCAATGGTACATTTTCTAACTTTCAAAGGTGTATGCAAAATCGTACACGAGATGCACATATTTGATACTTGGAAGCAAAATGCGCTGTTTTTGCCATACATCGAGACCCCAATAGCACACAAAATGAATAGACCAGGTCTAGTACATAGACCTAAATAGCAACGTATTAGCACGAGCAATAGTGCGCAGTTAGCACCAAATCACACGCCAATAGACACCACCACTTTATTCGGACATACAAGCATCACACATAGACTTAAGCATGTAGAATCCAGGGTCCCGTTTGCTTGTTTGGTGTCTATTGGCGTGTGATTTGGTGCTAACTGCGTACTATTGCTCGTGCTAATACGTTGCTATTTAGGTCTACGTACTAGACCTGGTCTATTCATTTTGTGTGAAGCTGGTGAGGCAGGAAAATTTAATAAAAATTGGGCGTTTGCTGCCACTTTGCATCTACGCACAGTCGCTGACTCCACCCCCTCCATTGCCGGTCCCCGCCACAGTTGGTCGGAGGGTGTAGAGGAGAAAACTGGCACGGTGCCAACGGCTCCGCGGACATACAAATGACGAAAATGCGACCATTTCCAGCAAAAATAATTTTTTGTATTTTTTCCCTCATACAAAATGTTTTATTTTAAAAATTGAGTTATAAATATCGCACCAAAAACCACCAAGCGCACTAAAGGCATATGTTAGGAGTATTTTCGCTTAATAAACCATGTACTGAAAGTTTCTGGTTTTCCTGAATTTTCGCCCACAAGTTGGTACATTCACGACGTCCATAAGGTAAACATTAAACAAAAGATTTTATTTTAAAAATTGAGTTATAAATATCGCACCAAAAACCACCAAGCGCACTAAAGGCATATGTTAGGAGTATTTTCGCTTAATAGATCATGTACTGAAAGTTTCTGGTTTTCCTGAATTTTCGCCCACAAGTTGGTACATTCACGACGACCATAAGGTAAACATTAAACAAAAGATTTTATTTTTAAAATTGAGTTATAAATATTGCACGAAAAACCACCAAGCGCACTAAAGACGTATGTTAGGAGTTTTTTCGCTTTATAAACCATGTGTTGAAAGTTTCTAGTTTTTCTGAATTTTCGCCCACTAGTCGGCACACTCGCATCTCCCGTAAGGTGACCATTATACAAAATGCTTCACATTTAAAATTGTGTTGTAAAAATCGCTCCAAAGACCGCCAAGCTCCTTAAAGGCACATATCAGGAGTATTTCGCTTATAAAACCATATGCTGAAAGTTTTTGGTTCTTCCGAATTTTCGCCGACCATTTTACATACTTAGGTTGGTCAAGAGGTAA
This sequence comes from Pelodera strongyloides, assembly GCA_036852015.1. NCBI lineage: Eukaryota > Metazoa > Nematoda > Chromadorea > Rhabditida > Rhabditidae > Pelodera > Pelodera strongyloides. Next base: position 182,271 of record JAANDG010000182.1, read on the forward strand.
GCATTACATAAAGTTAGTTATATTAAAAATATGGCTGTAGATACCGGTCCAAAAACCATCTCACGAAGTCCCTAGAAGTGAGCGTTGGGATTTCTTGATAATAATTAGATTTTATGATATATGCAGACGGCTACGCTGCCTGAGGCGTCTTTACATACTTATGAAACGTCTCTAACGTATAGATGAAAATTGTGTGAATGAAGACAATCACAAATAAAATTTTTTTTTGCATAATGAGCTTCTGAGCTCAACACCCTTTTTATAAGCAGGCGGAACAATTTATTTCAATGATTACCGTAACGTGAGTCCTAACGCACATTAAATATAGGGTCAGGCCCGCTTCAGGCAACCCCTATTTATCTGATTCTCAGTGTCAAATACAGTAGGATGCATTTTTTTCTAATTTTTGCACTACATTCACGCCGCAACGAGCAATTTACCATAGCCAGTCACACCCCTCAATCTACCGCAGATGTAACGACCATTGGCGTACCATTGGTAAATTGCTCACTACGGCCTGAATCGTGAGCATAAACATTAGAAAAAAGTGCAACCTACTATATTTGACACGGGGAATCAGATGGAGTCGTCAAATGGAGTCGGCACCTGGCCGAACTGTTTGGCTGCGAACTTCAGAACTATATACTCACTGACAAAACTTACCGTGCATGTGGCATAAAAACGGCTTGCAGAGTGCATTTGGCAAAGTGGTCGTGTACAAAGAGGCACGCGGAACGGGAATACGTGCAATTTGCCCACCGATCTTACGCCACTTACACGCTAAAAGCGTGAGCCGAAATTGAATTTTGCTCTTTTCGGTTTGCTAGCGGTGTGGTTTCGGGACGGCGTGGTTTCAACCTGCACGCCAAAGCCCAACGGTTCCCAATTTTTTTCCACTTCGCATGCACGCCATAACATGACATCTTGCAACCAATTTTCTCGCTGCTCTCCATCTATCTCTGTAAATAGAAGAACTCTAAATATCTAGGGCTCAGTTCAATGAGAACCGGCGAGTTGCGCGCCGCACCATTTCGGAAAACAAACTGCGCGCCGCAAAGAAATGGGACGCAAAATGCGCCCCGAATAGAAATGGGGCGCAAAATGAGCGCCGATCCGGTGCGGGAAACACAGCGGAAGTATCTAATTAAGAGTGTATGTTCGAAACGAACACTCTGCTTTCTTTTTGCACGTACAGCGATTCTCGCACCATCAAACTGTTGCGGTGCGCAACTCTTGGGTAAAATTGTAGAATACTACCCCAGTGTAGTTTAGTACCCCAAATGAAAAAATACTACCCCACAACAAAGGGGTAGTATTTTTCCAACAACATAACACAACCCCACTGTTGTAGATGACTACCCCGATGTTGTAGATGGCTACCCCATTATTGTAGATGAGTACCCCATTTTACAAAGCTACCCTAGGATATTGGTGTTTATTTTACTTTACTACCCCACCGTTGTAGATGGCTACCCCACCCTTTGTAGATGACTACCCCACCGTTGTAGATGACTACCCCACAGTTGTAGATGACTACCCCACCTTTGTAGATGGCTTCTTGGGGTACTATTTTTCTTACTTCGAAAATAATTGGGGTGGTATTTTACATGGGGTAGTATTTTTTCCTGGGGTAGTATTTATTTTTTCTGTGGTAGTCATCTACAATTCTACCCAACTCTTGTGCTTCGTTATTTGGAGCCAGAGAGACAATCTACCCAACTGGGGTAGATTGTAGGTGTGCGTGGTGGCTCATAGGCTCAGCCCTCCGTCTCCCTCCTGGCCACATAATGAGCTGAAACATTTCGTACCGACCAGTCTTTGTATGCGCACCATTGCGTTGCTTTGCATCTTACGTAGCATATTTTGAAATATATCCATGATGTGGTGTTTAGGTCACAACAAACCGGGTTTACTGTGGCCATGGAAGAAGCACTGTTTGAAATTATTTTCGTGTGTGGCAAATTTAAATTTTTGAACAAATTTATTGTTGTTTCCTCAAAGGGAAGCATATAGTGTAACTACAAAACGTCGGTACATATACCCTTTGAATGAAAGACAAAAATCTAAACTCGGACTTCAGAAAATAGGAGTATGTTCACTTGTGGGCGAAAAATCAGGAAAACTGGAAACTTTCAGCTTATGGTGTATTAAGCGAAAATACTCCTAACATATGTGTTTAGTGCGCTTGGTGGTTTTTAGTGCGATTTCTGCAACCCAATTTATAATATAAAATATTTTGTATGGTGGCCACCTTGCAATCAACCTAAAATGAAACCTGGCGGTGTACGCACGGGAGTATGCCCCGCCCCTTTCATGTCACCTCTCCGACCAACTGTGGCCGCGGCGCATTATATATATGAATACTTTATTCAGTGACAGGCGACGGAAACAAGACAGGAAACGCAAGAAAATATACCAAAAGCCTGAAAAGCATGGTGTTCCGCTATGTCCGTCTGTTGTCTCTCATTTTGGCACTATCTCTTAACGTTTCTTGCGTTTCCATCTCGAACGATTCTTTTTCGGAATTCCACAACTTTTTCCATCTCGAACTCGCCTCTACCAACTGGTGTAGTTAGTGCCGTATGTTGTATATTTTGTTTGCTTTATATCGAGTTAACTCAGCATAATATTCGAAGTAGTTCTTCGAGTTTTTACGATCGTAAGAGCTCGAAGAACTACTTTGAATAAATATATCTTCGGCTAAAATTCGTTCCCTATCTTCTCCCTTAAGGGCGCGTTTAAGATGACCGAAAGAAAGAAAAAATTCCTTTTCGTCCATCCTGAACGGCCGAAATTGAACTTTCTTCGTTCTTTCGGTCATCTTAAACGCGCCCCAATGTATCGTATATCAACAAAAGTGGAGAAATTTCAGCATAATGGCAAAAGGCAAGCTGAAGAAGGCAGTTCATACAGAGAAGGCTGAAGAGGCGGATGCTGGATCAACAGCGGTATCTTCCAATCTTCCTAAAAGTTTCATTGCAGCTTGTTAATGTTTTATATTATATATTGAATACTTTATTCTGAAAAAGAACAAAAGCGAAATAATACAGCGTGAACAAACACATAAAAAAAACGTAAAGCGAAATACTGGACAACACAAAAATAAGGAAGGTTCGTAGATAAATGGCTACACGCTACACGTGGGGATAAGTAATGGGGTTTCCATGTATGCCAAAAACAACTGTGAGTTCCCTTCCAAGTATGCAAAAATTTACCGTATTTTCCCTGAATTGAATATTTGACATGGTAAATTAATACATGGGTCTCGCGAAGTCGTAAAATACGCTAAATTTGTCCGGATACTTGGAAACCCCATAAGAGAAGATAAATGGCTACACGTGGGGATAAGTAAGATTTTGGCAGTGCTATACTATATTGAATACGTTATTCTGATAAGGAACAAAAGCGAAATAATACAGCGTGAACAGATGAACAAATACGTACAAAAAATTAGTGCAGGTTCGTTCGTACTGTGTGTTGAGAAACATGGCGCTAGAAAATTTGCGCACTTCGTTTCGTGTGCTTGAGTGATTGCATTTGTTGAGTGTGGATAAACATATTATCTACTCAATCCAAGGTCTCTTGCATCTTTCACCTTTCACCGTTGAAATCTTTTAGAACGCTGAAGTGAAAGACGTCGTGCCCAGGAGGAAGAAGATGTTGAAGAAAGTGAAGAACGTTGAATCTCAACCAGTGGAAAGCAATAGTGACGGTTGGAATATTATTCTTTTATTGTTGTAGAGAATTTTGCGTTAGAGCAAAAGGCAAAACATGTGATTCCCTGCCCTAGTCCAGTCGTGTCTAGTTTTATAAAGATTCTTATTCTCACGGATGTTTATGTCCATTCTCTTTTCCTTTATAGAGTATTTAACTGCTGTTTCGGAAACGCGAAACAGGAAACAGACCATTCATCAGCTCTTTCTAGTTTCCAGCAGAGACGTTGAGTGTAGTCAAATGCGAGAGAGTCCAGACAACATTTCAAAAAACAACTTGAGTCCTAGCACGATTTTCGTCATAGTGTAGCGAGATTCTGGGCAGTTTCGCGTTTCCGAAACTGGAGTTAAATACTCTATTAGTGTTTCCCTACAACGGCTTTTTTCTTGAGCGCTGGAACCAATTCATTCTAGTTCTAGATTTGTACTATTGGAGATTTGTATGTTTGCGCTGTATTTTGTTTATAGTATTTGTTGTGATTTTAGACAGCGAGTCGGAAACAGAGAACAATGTAGATGAGAATGAGCCCATGTCGTTGTCGACTTCGAAGCATAAGGAACACTTGGAGAAGATCAAGCAATCTGACCCGGAGTTCTTCAAGTTCCTCCAGGTATCTTTTTGGGGTCCTGATAGCACACATGTATAGAATGAGGAGTTATTATTAAAAAGAAACCCACAAAAAAAAGTATGCTAAAAGGTGATCTTACATTATTATATTCCAAAAAGGTGATTCTTGTAGTCCATCGGTGACACATCCTCCCAACCCCAACCCTCATCATAAACAGCGCCGATACACATATACGAACTGTACATATCGGTCTCTTCCAGACCTTCGTGCTTTCTAAGCGCACCATTTTATAACCAGGTTCAGTAAAATTAAGGATGACGTTTTAATTAGTTTAATTATTTAGGCTGAGGATGCGGATCTGCTCGCATTCAGTGGGGAAAGTGAAGGGGAAGAGGGTGAAGACGAGAAAAGCGGTGAGCCTTTTAATTTTCTCAACATTTTTAGTTTTATCCTTGGTTTACTTCTTCGTCTTTTAACATTATTGGTGTATTTCATCCTTTCTTGTTTATGGCGTTGCGCGCTTTCTAAGAGTATAATAAACATTTAATCATTTAACCTAGAAACAAACCAAACATAAATACCTAAAAAGTACATCGAAATGAATTGGCAAGAAATTTCCATTTTTTTAATGAAACAAATAGAAGGAAATGGATGGAACAAGCCGTCCGTCTACTTTCTATACTAGTAGTATTACCCAGCTGACAAATTTTTGTAGGTATCATTATCAATTATCGAATTATCACCGTGCTCTTGTGCCGAATCTATATTATAAATGGTTGCAAAGCAAATGCATTCAAAACGCAAATTCATTCGTGTAGCACGCCCATGCCCTGTCGTAGGGTATCGGTGCTCGGGTCATGAAGCTCGCAATTTATGTGCTTCTTTTAAGGTAAGGGATTGAAATTAACGTTGGCCGTAAGGTTTTCTGGTCTTTATTAGTTTTAGTTCGTGATTGTGAAGAAATCTAATTGCAGGAGATGAGGACACCGGGATAGTTGGGAAAAGGCGGCCAAAACTCCACACTGACAAATCGTCACGGAGAAAGTTGTTCGACGAGAACTGGGCCAGTTATCTCAATGAGCTGTTTAGTACCGAGGAGGTTGGACTTGACTTTTACTTTGATATTTGTTTGCTGGCGTGTTGGTGTTGCTGACGGATGCCGCCTTGCCGCCCTAATGAACAGAACAGATGATGTAATAAAAACATATCCGACTCCCATTATAAAGAATCAAAACTCGCAAAGTGGTTTTATTATACCGGTTTCGGCTTTACGCCATCATCAGGAGCACCTTGCAAAAAAATAATAGAAAACTGTTGTATCTACACAAATTAAAGCGAACTTTCAAAAAACCGAATAGAAATCTCTTACTTCATAAAATTCATAGATTGCCGTTGACTCTTGTTTGCTTGATTCCATTATCCGATTTTAATTTTCCTTTCATTTTTCCTTTTTTATTTATTCCAATGTGTCACTTTGTTTTCTATACTTAGGTGCGTCTACGCTTGTGTGCATTAGTGCATCTTGGGGCGTTTTATATGAAGTGTGTTATATTCGCTAAAGACGTACGAAACGGATTAGGATCGCTCTAAGGAGAGAGGAGACAATTCATTCAGCGTTCTATTTATTTAGGACAAATTTCCGTCGTTGCCTTCGGTGAAGCTAGCCGTCGAGGCATTTTCTGCTTGTGTCGCTCGTACCGGAGCCGAGATGAAGACTCCTGCTTGGGTGATCAATAGTGAAGCGGTGAGTTTCTATTCATTATGCCCACTTTTGAGAGAGTTCCGTAATTATCTGATAAATATATTTCGAAAACTTTCAGACCATAGAACTGTATGTGCAGAAGCCACCCCGTTTCGACCCTGATCGTATACGAGGATTTTATGTTTCATTCGGCTGGTGTTACGGTAAATGACCGTAGTTACTGTATCCACGCTAGTTGCTAGTGCGTAAGCTTTAAACAATCTTTATCCCTTTTAGGTGTTCGACAGCGTTGTGCGCCTGTGCTTTTCTCGCATGAGCGAGGTTATTTTGCACCATCTCGGCGATTTGGAAAATGTTCAGGTTTCTTTTATTTATTTATTTATTTATTTATTTTGCTAGGCCAAGTAATCGTTACTAACCAACTCGAATATTAATAAACATGTTCGAATTCGAAACGGAACATGGTATCAAAATAGATCGTAAATAAACAGGAAAATTGTATCGCCTCCGGAATCGTGGCCACCCAGGTTGACGCTGTTATGATACCGTGGCGGTGATTTCCGGCGAGCTTTATGCTCTTGTATGATAGTTTCGTGTTTTTTCCCGCAGATATTGAGTGAGTCTGCCGCTCTCCGGGTGACATTTGACACTGAATGTGACTGAATTCGAACTTTGGTCGGCGGACTACGAAGCACGCATGTTCCCAATGCGCTACCCGGACCTGTGGTTTCTAAAGTTTATTTTCTCAGGAATCGAGTGAGTCGGAGGCGGAAGATGAGGAGGAGCCAGTGAGTGCCCGTGCTGCCCTTCCCACCGGACGACTTCGCTTTAAAAACTGGAAGAAGTGTGCAAATGTGGTCAAGGAATATGTGCAAGGACTATTTAAGGTTGGTATTTAATTTCGGTTTTGCAGTTTGTGTTATGATGCTGCTATGTCTGTCTTGATTCCTGATCATCTAGTTGTACTGTTCCATTTTTGTAAATAATAATTAATAATAGTTTGTTTTTTTTCGCTAGCTTTACCTCTTACAATTAGAATCTTGGGCTTGGGGATTACCTAGTGCTGTAGTTTGCCCATAATGCCCATAGTGAGTCAATAGTCTAATTGTCTAATCAACAAACAGCGAATGATGGCAGTGTCGATGTCTTTGTTAGGCTTTTGTCGAGTGTAGTCCTAAGTCCTAATCCTCAATTCTAATTATTCTAATTATCCTCTAATTAATTATTCTAATAATTACTTTTTAGTTCGTGAACGAGGTCGTCTCGCCGGCTGTTATTGTAGGCGGTCTGAAGGCAGTCATTCCCCTGGTGCCCGTCTTTTCGCAGATATCTAAATTGAACCGCTCACTTGTCAAGGTTTGTGAATTGTTGGTGTTTGAAACTGAACCTTTCTTCAGTGAGACTGCGAACTCGTGGTCACAGTGTTGCCTTTGTAATGTAATTAGCACTAACTAACACCAGTTTCAAGTCGTGGCTCATAAGAGTTTTGTATTTATTGTTGCTATTTATTTCTTACAGCACAGAAAATGTATTAAGATCTTGTTTACATATAGAAAAATACATGTACTAATTTTTTGGGATTTTCATTCTGGGTGTTAGCTCCGGTATCTGGGGTATCAATTCTGGGTGAAAACATTCCAGCAGTACGGCTCCACACCACATGCCCTCATGCGCTCACAGTGTATAAAGTGAATAAACACATATTTTAGTACTTAGTCCGTCTGTGGACTCGCAAGACGATGGATGTCCGATGTATGGCTTATATTGTGCTGAGAAAGATTGTGGAACAGGACAAGGCGATGTACTCCACTGTTTATAAGGTTGATTTTATTTTTGTCTCTTGTTTTGTTGGGCGCCGAAGCTGATCTCTTCTTGCTGCGGTCGACTAAAGAGGCGAGTCAAACTGTGTTTATGTTCCAAGCAGTAGGCATAATAACGTACTTACCTTGTGGCAGCGTGCAACTACCTTTCGTCCTAGTTCTGGCGTCGCAGGCGGTTTCAACATAGTTAAATGATCTACATGAAACATTTTGTTTCACTGATTTCAAGTGACATAATCTTGACTTTGTTTTATTTTGAGTGAATTTTACATTTTATACTGTCCCATTTTCGTTATCCCAAAATTGATGGTACTGATACTTGCTATGATATGAATTCTACTTTAACTATCTTATCGTATAAATGAGTAACTGTAGCCTAATTTGCATACCGATGTGCGTTACGAAATGCAAATTTCCTGTTCGGATATAAAAAGAGTTTCGCAGCTCAATATCTATGCATATGCAATTGTTTCCTATTAAGTGAATTTCTTATGATACGTTTGAAATTTTATATATAAGTATGTCCATGCTAAACCAATCATATTTCCATGTAAGTCGCCTCAGGCCACTCAGGCGGCGCTAGCCAAAGATAAAGTGCACCCCGTTTATCAACCGAAATCCGCAGAAACGGTGCAGAAAATGTGTGATGAAATGTGAAATTCTCAATTTTCTTCTTTCCAGCACATGTACCTGGGTTTTGTTGGCAATTCGCGTCAGGTGAGCGGTGAAACGTGGCCTCTGCTCCAGTTTATGCACAGAACGTTTGCTGAACTGTCTCTTATTGATCCGCACAAGGCCTATCAGTAAGTTGTGAAGTAGTATATTTATTATTTGCAGGGTTCCAGGGGTTCTTGACTTTACAACTTTACGAATCGTTATTTGTTATTGGTGCGACTTTATTACTTTATGTTTCGTTATTTTTTTTACTGGTGCGCTTGAACAGAGAAGGGAATGTTTTGTGTATTTCTATTCGAGTGTGATAAAAAAAACGTAAATGAAATGTTATCTCAAAAATTGGTACGAGACGTTAACTTTTTTCAGGTACGCCTTTGTGTACATTCGACAGATTGCGATCCATGTGCGTAACGCGAAGATTGGAAATCAGCGAAAGGTAGTATTTATTTAAATGATGCTTGGGTGTAGGCCCTGTCTCGGACATGTTTCTATGTGTTCTTTTTACTGTCAATAATTTTGTTGGGTAGTATTGTTGATTTTGGCTCATTTTTATGATTCTACTAATAACGCTATAAATTCGTATTCTCTCAGGACCTCGTTCAATCCGTGTACAACTGGCAAATGATGCAGTGTCTCTACCTGTGGGGAGTTGTAATTTCAAGGGTAGGCTTCTTTTATTACTTTTTTATACAAAAGGACAAAACAGGGTCAGCCGGTCAGCGAAAGAGCGTGTTCCCGTGTTCCACGCGGTAGAGTTAATAATTATAATAATAATTTATTACGCACAAAGACAATCAAAGAAAGCAATGTAACGTGCAGTTTGTGTTATAAAATACACATGCTAAATCAATAAAACATAATAAAGTGGTAGTAAAATATGCCACAACACGCAAATTCGAAGTAAATCAAAAGGAGTTTGTAACGTTTTGTTCAATCATAAGGGAAGTTCTATGGACAAATGAATGTTTCCGAACATTTCTTCATTTCTTGATGCCCTAGTTCAGTGTTTTGCCTTGCTTGCTGATAATAGGTTGGGTTTTACCCTACCTAGCCTGCCTTTTTATATTCAGCTTGTCTTTTCTATGTACATTGTACATGTTAATATTTTCTTTTCTTTTAGGCTCATGAAGTAAGCGGGGCGGATGCGTTGTGTGAACTGCGTTACCCGCTAACACAAGTTGTGATTGCAACATTGCAGTTAGTTTTAGTTTCCTTACTTTGTACTATTTTTATGTGCTCTATTCTGAGTAAGCAAATTACTCTGACAACGGTTTGTAGCTCAGTGATCCTTTTGTTGATCTTTGAGTGCACAATTGCATTTGATTGAAAATTCTGATGAAGTATTGTAGTTGAGGCTTGGTGCGCAGTTTGTTTCTTCGATAACTGAGTGTTATGTTTCATTAGAACTATATTAATGGTGTGTGTGTGAGGTCCAATGATTCCACTGTTGTAAGAAACTCCATTACCACACCCACCTCCGTACACCCTTTTACACATCGACGAAGACGTTTTGCCTTCTTGACGAAATTCTCCGGAATAGTACCCATGTCTTTCGACCGCTAAATCACTAACTTGTTTTTGTTTAGATTATTCCCCTCGTCCCGCTTCCTGCCCCTTCGCTGTCACTGCCTACAGATTCTGATAGAACTGCAAGTGAATTGCAATATCTACATTCCAACGCTTGCTTTGGGATGTGATGTAAGCACTTTTCTTGTTTATGTACTCTTTTTCTTTTACGTTTTTTTCCATATTTTCTTTTAACACTTGAATATACATATGTTGTGCCTGAAAAGTCCGAATTGTTTTGGTGCTTCAATGCAGTTAATGGTTTGAACAGACGAAAGGCCGTAGATGTGGAATTACAATTAACTGAAAGCAAAGACCTGGATCTACCCTTTACCTAGTGGTTCATGTAGGGAGAGCGGATATGGCTTCTCTGTTGATTACTGCAGTGTTCCTTTCTATTTAGTTCTTTGTGTACATATGACGATGAATTTTTCAGCTGCTGAACGATATGAAAGTGCTTCTCCGCAAGAAACCCAAAGTGACAAAAGCGAGCAAAGATGTGGATATGGATAGTTGTCTAAGGTGGGTATTTCAAATTTGAATATATTTTTTTTGTCAATGTTTACTGTGATATTATGTCTACAGCTTGATACTCATAATAGGCGTCTAGGGAAAGATGTTTGGATCTTTTTGTTGAAAGGGCGACTTCAATGCAGTAAAGTTGTGAAGAACTATGCTAACTTGTTGTAGAAAACAGAAATGAATAATGAAATGAACTTTCGGGATTTGTTCAGTATGGTGTGTACTGTGTACTCTGTATTTATAGCACATACTCAGCAATTCCTATCTCATTCATAAGCTATTGTGTTTCAGAGCGACGGCTCAACAAATGGACGAGTCTTCGTTCCGTAAGGCGGCCATCGACACCCTTTTCCGAATTATGCTCCAAAGTGCCCATGTACTCGCATTCCAGCCCGCATTCCCGGATATTGTGGTGCCGATTGAAGCCAGGGTCGGTGCCTTTTAGCTTATCCTTTGTGGGTGGTCCCTAAGATATGTAGGCATGCTTCGTGCGTGGTCCCTAAGGGTGCTTCGTGGGTGGTCCCTTATTGGTATGCTTAGGCCTTGTGTGTGGTTCTTAGACCTTAGAGATATGCTTCCTGGGTGGTCCCTAATGAAGTGCTTCGTGGGTGGTCCCTAAGCATATGCTTCGTGGGTGGTCCCTAAGCATATGCTTCGTGGGTGGTCCCTATGGATATGCTTCGTGGGTGGCCACCCTAAGGGTATTGTGTGTGACCCTTAGTTTTTAGAGATGTGCTTCGTGGGCCGTGAGTGTTCCCTAAGTAAGTGCTTTGTGGGTGGCCACGATGGGCCTAGCTTACGTATTTTTTTACCATTTACCTTGGCTGAAAATCCATTGTTCCGTTTCCGGGCAATGATATATTCTCTGTTGCTACTACCTCTGGTATCCTATCTTAATTATTATGATGCGACTTAAATATTATGATGCGTGTATTTCAGTTGCGTCAATTCGTCAAAGAGGTGGGTAACCCGGAGTGTGCCCGCCTGTTCAAGGCACTCATCGAGAAGCTGCAGCAACATATGGAATACGTGAGAGGAATCCTGAAGACTCGATCTATTGATCTGGATGACGATCGATCGGTGGTGAGTTATTGAATGATTGGGGACTCCGTAGTTACTTCGGATTGTGTTGTATCTATGATAAGCTCCCCGAGATTATTTAGTGAAGCAACGTGTAGCTGTAGTGAACTTAATTAGCTTAACGGTAGTCGTCAGTAGTTGAATACTCCTTTCGGTCTGTGACGGGATTCTGTGACGGGATTTGGTATAATTTTGCTTTTTTTAGTTTTTTTTTTTTTTTTTTTTTTTTTTTTTTTTTTTTTTTTTTTTTTTTTTTATTTTTTTTTAGATGCAAGCGTCGTATATGCTGACTGACCCGGAGAGTCCCATCCCCAAGTACTTTGCCCAATTCTCGCACGTGTGGAAGTTGAGGGCCGCCGCATTTGCAAAGGTGGGCTTTTCCTCGGTGTCGCATGTTGGATTTCTAAGTGGAGGCTTTATACTTTTATGCTAATGAGGAAGAGATTTACCCCATTACCCTTTCTGTCTTTGCTGTCTTTCTAAAAATATCATCGTAAATTCCTAACGATGTCATGCAGAGATCAGTTTTCTTGTGGATGATGTATCGTCTTACCTTAGCTTTCTGGTCTTACCTTAACTTACCTCAGCCGGTGGTTCTAAAGTCGTAACCTTAATAAACCTCTACCTAGGCGCAGAATGAGATGAGCGAAAGAGATAAGCGACGTGAGGAGGCGAAGGCACAAGACGAGGAGGACTCTGGAAGTTTGTCCGATGACGAGATGGGCGATAGTGAGGGTGTTGCTGTCACTGAGGTGAGTTAACTAGGGTTTTCAGCTAAGTTGCTAAGTTTCCGGGAGAGCGTAGGTACATACAACCTATGTTGATAACGTAATAACGTTCTTAGCCATTCGATTTGATATAGAACAGGACAGGAAGCGTTGTTTGGTAGTAATTAATGGTAATATTATTTATTATAATCAATCTACTGTAATCATTATAGTTGAATATTTAACGGTGGGGTTTTTAGCTTGTCGGTGAAGTTGGCTCCGTTTCGAGGAAGAATGTTGCTGGGACATGCTTTTTACTTTTTCATTTCAGAAACCCACACCCGTGAAGACGTTGACCAAGAAGCAGAAGAAACCGGTGGATGTTGGTAGAAAGAAGTTGAAGCTCGAGGAGATTATCCCTGACGAGACAATTGGGGATACGGTAATGGATCTGGGCAAGATGACCTGGTCCGATGATGAATAATTTACTTTATTCATTTTTTTGTGTTTTCCTCTATGCTAGGAGTAATTCTACCTTAAAGGGTCAGGCTCACGCGAATTCAATTTTCCTCAATTTTGTGATTGTGATGGCGATTTCAGAAAAATTAACCTTGAAAACTTTTTCCCGCAAGCCCATCCCTTCAATATGTGTTAATTTCGTATTGTCTATTCTAGAGGTATGGGAGACCAGCATAGAATTTGAGAATTTCGTAAATCAAGGTTGTTACAGGAAAAATGATGTTACTTTTGTTATCTGCTAGTTTTTGTTATTAGTTTGTTGTCTTTGACTCTGCTGAAAGTTTGTTTTTCGTGTTTTAGCATGCTTTTCAGTCTCCAAATTGTTTTGTTTTAGTCTTATGATCGTTATTGTTATGTTGACTCTGTTGTTGATGCTTATTGTTGTTGAATTTACTGTTAGTTCCATCATAAAATAAAAATTTATTTTATTAAGTACTCGTATAAAGATAAACCGATTTAATCTTTCATGCAAGTGTAACTAATTCTACTCATAGTATATGCAATCCACCGCTAGGGATAAGTTACCGGTGTAGGTAGGCTCAAATGTTACCGGATATACGAGAGTCACATGGTTCAGACTTCAGACTTGTGAACCTTACAGGTTACAAGTCCGGTATACGGTATGGTAGCGGTGTTAGTGGTGTTACTGGGCATTTTAAGACTGAGAAACTACGAGAAGTACATGCTATATAAACTGCAACTAAAGCCAGTTACCATTTCTTTGTGAGAGATCGCTAGTTTATAGGCGATAACCCAGTACAGTGTAAGTGAGTATGTAAATTAAACAATTGTTATAGTAAGTTGCGCTGAGCTACCAGCGTAAGCCTGCCTAACTTACATAGTGACATCCTAGTATAAGTTTAAATAGCGAGATGAGAACCAATACGAGCGGCGGGTTCAAGGCAATTTCTAAGGCACCGGGAATAACGCAAGTAATCAATAAATCAATCAATAGAGCACAACCGGGGAAATGATGATGTGTAAAGCTCAACTTAAAAAGAAACAAATGTTTTGGACTGGTTTGGCGACGATCTGCTATAGAAAACATAAGCCCGCTATGGGTTCTGGAACAACTAAGACATCGTCAAATCGGCCTAGATTACTACCTAGTAAGACTGTATACTCAGTATACTGTACGGAGGTTAGGCTGTGTTTACCAATGTTACTAGTTGATAAGACTCTCTTTAACATACAAAATATTGAAAGCTTGGATAAAGTATAAAGCACTCAAAGCATAGACACTAAAGCACAACACAAGTAAAGCATGTACGAGATTAGAGTGGAAATGATGACATAAACGCCTTTTGGAAACTTAGGTATAGCCATTCACTAATATGATCTGAAAATTCAAGTTATTCACTACTCATTATTCTGATAGGGTGCTGACACACCATTAACTGATACTGATTTACGGGAAAGAGGCAACTGAAAACCAATCAATACTTAGTAATTATGCAAATCAGGTCATCAATAAGTCAATATTCAGTCCTTGACAGTAGTTGTGGGCGTGGCTTCGTCCTCTTCGCGCGTGCTCATCAAATTGGTGGGTGGTTTTACAGTACTCGTCTTACGAGATCGAGACTCCGAAGGAGAGTCGATGCCTGGAAATAATACGTGTGTTGCATATAGGGAGTTGTATGATAATGCACGTGACAATATATATGGCAACGTAAGTGACAATTGGCAGATTTGGGGAAATATTTGCAAAACTATGTAAAGCAGGCCAAGATATATACACTTGTATGATACACCTTTTTTTTCTTTTACCCGATTGCTAATCGACTACAGTACCAATGGCTACGTTATATCTACATTGTTTTCACTTCATCATATTATTTGATGCACACCTCGGTGTTATTTAATAAATAAATAAATAAATACGCATGACAGCTCATAGTACACCCACGACAATACCGCAATGAGGATGCGCGGGCATTGCAATGTCAAATAGTTGTTGATTATTCGTTGTCATATACTTTTAGATTATCGAATAAGATTACTTACCGTTGCTGGTCTTGTTATTGATAAGGTGCAGTTTGTCAAGGCCTCCGTTCACTTGGTCCACCGAATGGTCGGGTGTGGGGGACGGGGCAGCCGGGGTGTCCTCCGACGAGGAGACACTGTAATTGATTTATTGATATATTGATTTATTGATTACTGACTTATCGATTGCACCCATGAAACTCCGCGCCATCGCCGCGCATAAAGAGGGACCACGTGCGTCGGAGGTGTGCGGAAAGGTGTTGATTTCAGCTGGAACCCGCGTCGTACCTTTTGGAGGAGACGCCACAGTTCATCTCGCATTCGCGCAGCGGTGGCGCACCCTACATGTAGGTACGGGCGATGGCAAGAAGTTACACATTGTGTGTTAAAGAACAAAAAAAATTGGAATAACCTGCGTGATCAGAAACAACTTTAAACAATTCGAAGAAACAAAGCAAAGCCCATACCCACTGCTCGACCTCTCCGTAGAACTCATCTGTGCCTTGAGCAGAATATGCACGCATTCCTCGTGTTTGAAGTGACGGGCCTCGTCAAGTGGAGTTCTTCCCCATCTAAATAAATATCGTTGTATTTAGTTTTATCAGGCATTGATTCACTACGTATAAAGAAAACCGCGTTACCCGAGTAATAATAGGACCACGATGGATATGCAGTTTTGCTGTAGCACTAATCGATGTACGGCACAAGCACAATAATAATGCCTTGGAGGCTTCAGCTACATTTTTACGATCTAAGCTTCCAAACAACACTGACGGACGGCGACACCGCCGCCCACACAAAGACCAACGCCATAACACCAGTCCTAGTCACGTCGTCTTGGAGCTTAGCTTTAGGTATAGGCGTAGGCATAAGCATAGTCACTGACCTATCCTTGGGCGAGTGGTTGACATGTGGCACTGAGAGGAAGAACTTGACGAGATGCGCGTGTCCCTCGGCCGCCGATACGTGCAAAGCGGTCCGCATGTCGTAGTCGACCATCTCCATATTGGTGCCCTGCATGAACAAGCGGCGCACACCCTACAACATCCCGTTATAAGGTCTTCTGGTAGGCTCCTCTGGTGTCCTACAGAAACATCCTTTGACAAAGGCTTCTGCATCACTACGAAAGCCTTGTAAAGCTCTGGACACGCCCCAGCCTACAGTAACCCTTTTGAGGTGTGTCGCTGGCGATTCTACCACACAATAGTTGTACATACGCCTATATTTGGAGACCAGAGTGTATGGACACCACTTTGAATAAAGGGTAAAAAAAGGTAAAAGCTTTATTCTAGACAGCTTTGTCGCAAATTACTCAAATCTTTCACTCTAGCCATTCTAAAACCAAATCATACCTCAAAATCTCCCGATTGCGCAGCGAAGAGTAGCGAGACGACTTGTTCGTTTTCTCGCGAGCCCAACCGTCTACGGGGATCGACCTAAACAGTTTTGCATTCGGAGTTTGAAACATGAGATGAACTTGAAGATATTGATGTCTTTGAAGGTGAGTCTAGGTTGCCGCAACAGGGTCTAGATGCCGCAAAGTCTAGATGATTTTCATGAACACAGCATACCTTTTTCGATTCTGCATGCAGCAAACTGTCATAGTTGTGGAAGTTGAAGGTTTGAATGAGCTTCTGCAATTCGTTGTTCTATAGATGGTAACGCCACAAGTAGACAATTGCTAATAACCTCAGATAATGCATACTGTAATGAACACAGACTATATATGCTTGTTGATTGGTGACCGGTTACTGACCATTTGGTGACCAGTTGACTACGGTTTCTGATGTGATGTGTTGTGATGAAAATCGATACCGTACCTTACAAAAGGACACGCCCCTCGTCGAGTTGCCCATCTTGTCCAGAGGCGGAGAGAAGAGACAGATACCCATCACATTGGGAACCACGACGATCATCGCACCCGAAACACCCGACTTAGCGGGCAGACCGACCTGAAGTTTGTAGTTTGTAATATTACTGTAGCTTGTAGTGTTACGGTTAAGGCTGTTTTCTATAGTGCATATCATATGCCTACGAGGCGAGAATTATAGTTCTACAATTAGTCGAGCTATTTATGTCTAGTGTTCCCTAAAAAGAGAATAGCGAAGGTGTCACTTTCTCTTTTTGGGCAACACTAGAAATAAGCTTAAGCGGTGCACTACGTCTTCTAAACTGTGATAGCGAACGCTTATATTCTTCAACACTTCCTACAACATGCGACTAGTCAAATGCGCTAATTTTATTCTGTACAAGTACAACCATATATCATCTCCCATTTTTTCCATGTCCAGTTCTTCCACCACGCATTCAATATGCAATTTTCCATCAATAAATATTCAAATAGTTTTGCACACCTGGCTCTAAATCTAATGTTTTAGCACAATAATACAACTAATCTCGTCTAGACTCACTTAGGTAGCGGTATCCAAAGATCGACAATACAACAAGTGCACAGTATTACAGTATCTACAGTATTTTCCTCAGGTAGCAATTACGCACCTACCATACCTATACAATTGGACGCTCGTTCCCTGACTTACCATAAACTTTTATTAATCCTAATTAACCAACTAAAGAACTAACCGAGAAGGAGAACTTTCCAGAATAGTCGTACATTCCACACGAATACATCAACGAGAGCACATCACGGCAGGGTCTTGGATGGACGCATTCGATGTCGGTTAGAGGACAGACACCTAGACAGAGAATCTTTTAAGCAGACACCGAGACCGATATGCACTGTGTTACCTTTTTCGCAAGACTCCTTTAAATAGGCATAACGTCCGCTTTTCGAAACATAGGACGCTGAATACCCATGCAGTATATGCAAATGTCTATGCGATACAGCGCGACTTTTTTAGTCGAAAAATCTTCATATGGATGGGAATTCATTCAAAATCCGGCCGTTATATCGCTTTAAGTTTTTTCTCACCTCCATTTGCCAACGTGGCCGCCATTACTGCTGCACTCTCACAAGTGGCTTCCAGTGAACAGAGTTGAAAATAGAGATCGAGCTCCTCGCGAAGACCCTAAACAAATAATAGTGGTAAAGGTACAGATTATGCATCGCACTTCCCGAAATCTCACTTTGACCTGCTCGCCTACCCTATTAATGCGACTTGCGCATTCTTCTATTTGGTAGCGTTTTTGCAAAAGCTAATCTCAATATCCGACGGTTCATGACAGATTCACTGAGTTTGACATGACGACGTTGGCTTTGTGTGTCTGCTTTGCGTGGGTTGGAGTTTTATTACTGCACTGAACCTTTGCCAATTAACATGTCTAGCTACTCTGCTAAGAATGTGA
Source organism: Pelodera strongyloides (assembly GCA_036852015.1). Taxonomy (NCBI): domain Eukaryota; kingdom Metazoa; phylum Nematoda; class Chromadorea; order Rhabditida; family Rhabditidae; genus Pelodera; species Pelodera strongyloides. The sequence goes on from JAANDG010000182.1 coordinate 200,433, forward strand.
GATCGTTGTTCATCACATCAAAATGTAAGCAATCATTTCAACCCCTCGTGGTCATTATCTAGTGCTAGGTAGACCGAACCCTGCATTTATCGGGTAAAAATATGCCATAGCCATAGCAGTTGTTCCAATCCAGTATGAATTTTCCAAAAAATAGTAGTAAGTAGGTGCATATCTCCTCTGCGGAGTGGTGTTAGTGGGTGCAAAGCAAAAGCTTTATTAATTAGTAAATGAAACAATAAAGCAATCATTGAGTTAATATTGGCTCAAAACATGACAGCATTAAAGAAGCGTGCACCTTTCGCGCACACTCTGCGCTCTGCGCGCCCCCTGTCGTCCGCTAGAGAGCTCGCCTCCCTTATGCGGCAGGCGAGGGAGGCGAGCTCTCTAGCGTACAACACCTACGCGCGTGCGGCACCTACACGCGCAGTTTCATATAGCAGAAAGAAACGAGAATAACACATGCAAACCATTAGTAACTTTCGTATCATAATCACCCCTTAAAGCTATATAACGGCCGCTTTTGAAACGCATATCAGAATAACTGCATTAATATATGTTGTATGCAAACCAATATTCTTAGAATAAAAAAACCCGTTATTTGCATACACTACATGGAAATACAACGTCCAATATACGCTTCAAAAACCGGCTGTTATACCTCTTTAACAACAAGCCGTGCATAAACCAGCATAGGATTCTAAAGAATGATCGAAAAATGAGAAAGCATTAGTTTCACTAGCGGCCCTTTTATTTATTTGTTTTATTTATTTTCACTGACCGAGTAATCCGTTCCATGACTTTTGCTAATCTGAAAATAGGATTCTGTTTGTGTCGGAATGGTTCACAAACAGAAGCAAAGGAGCATACCCGCCTAAGCGGCTCATGTACACTCCTTCACAGGGGGTAGGTCTAGCTCCGACCGCTGGGTGGCATTCACGGGGAGCAACCCCCAACAGATACTCATTCTCAGCTACCGTAATCCTTCACACAGGCCTTGCTCAAGCCCGAAAACGACTCCAAGTCAATCCACGAGGAGATATGACTGGTATGTAGTTCACCGCGCCATCAGCTAATCCTATCAAAAGCTGGGTGATACTCTTGACTCTGGTAAGTCCACCACCCCCCCCCTCCCCCCCCCCCCCCCCCGTGCATCGAGCTATTATGCTGTAGAAAGGGGCAAGATGGAGAGTTAGTTTAATGTGTATTTACATAGCTAGGGTATAGAAGAGGGCAGGCTAGTAAATACTGACTTTCACAACCACCAACATGACAAGCATATAAAAAAACCATATGTCGCACATACACAAACGAGGCAAATTTCATGAAGTAGCAATTGGTTGGGAACAAATTATTCGAATTAGCCAATTATATGAAAATTACCTGTGTGCCGGGCGGGAAGCACTTGTTCTCCTTCATGTAATAGGAGAGGGCGTAGTTACGGTCGGCAGTGTCACGCTCGGAGAGGAATCTAAAAGGTGTACCTTAGTGTATACGGTATTCTCTATCCGTTTTCTTGGTGTACGAGCGTCGGCTCACTTTCATCGTGAAAAGATACATGCAAGGAATATGACGTTGGCAAGGACGTTTCAGATGCTCATTTTTATATTGACATACAAAAGCATATGTTAGGCATGTCGGAATGACCCGTTCGAGGATGGCTAAAGAGAGCAAGAGGGGGAGACAAAGACAGAGGTAACGAGAAGACGAGAAAACAGTAGACGTAGAGAAACAGAACAATCGAGAGATAGAGAGAGACAGCCAGAGAAAAACCGAGAAAAAATCCAACTCACGTTGCATTATTAAATCCAATATATTCTCCACCGCATAGCTTCTTGTACTCCTGAAGGACAAAGTCGAATCGATCGGACATTGTGAGACCATTTTTGATCAGTGACGTCACGATAATTGCCCCGGCGTTGATCATCGGGTTGTGGGGTTTACCTGGAAAGAAATATAATGGCTACTACAATTACCTCCCATGAACTATATAGCCCGCCCTCCCTGTTACTTTTGGTGGTCATGGAGAACATATATGTACATATATATGTACATACATATACCTATACATATATGTACATGTATATGAACAGATATGTACAAACCAACAAGGGCTCGGCGCCCGACGAGATTGTGAAAAGTTAGATGTTTGATAAGTTGAAAAGAGAGACAGACATACATACAGACACACAGAGAGACCTGATGCATTTCACTCTTTTTGTTCAAAGCGCATAAAGGAAGCTCGGCTAATTGTAAGTGCTAAGTGCCTGCTGTAAGATTTGATTGAGTTGGTGAGTATATATGTTGATGAGGCCCATCGATAACGAGACAACACGGACATAAAACAACTCCTTACCATTTGGATCCAGACAAATATCATTAAAGAGTCGGCCACTTGGTTCGTGTCCCACATAAGAATGGACGAAATCCGCACCGAGGTCCGACGCCACGATCGCGTAGTTGAAGGCCTAAAAGTATTAGGGCATTAGATCCATGAGCTACTAATCTCTGCCCCGGTTCGTTAACCATGTGAGAAATTACTTTAAAAAGATAAACGGTTTTCGCCCTCAATAAGGCAAACATGGACCGTGGTGTTATTTAATTAATACATAATAAATAAGTCAATTTCTTTGCGTGACCAACGAATCTACAGTTCAAATAAAATTCCGTGGAATTAAACAAATGACCCATGTCGATACACATAGTACATAAAAATATTAAAGCTACAGTATACCTTGGAAACACTCTGGAAGCAGAACGGCTGTTGACTATCTCCCAGGCTGAATCTCTGTCCGTCCACTGTGCAAATCGATATTCCCCACCAATCAGGGTTTTGTCGAGATAATTGCGGGATATAGGTGGCCACCTCGCCCGTGTCCACGGCACGCGCCTAAAATACAGCAGTACTCGTCGTTGGTTCGCGGTTACAATCTGGGTTTTGGGTTACGGTAACAGAGATAGTACAGTAAGCGCTATGGTATGGAGATGTACGGTAGCGATAATGGAATATTAATAGGGAAGGGTTTGTTATCATTGATTGTCACATACATAGACGGACCCGTGATTACGATGCTACAAGGCGTAAATGTGTCAGAGTCTGAGTTCCATGAGCGTTTATCATTTTCAGCTACCAATAACGGTAGCGGTGCAGCTAAGCTAACCATAACTGACGATCTTATTATATAAAGGAGTAACTGTAGCGTGCGCTAACATTCAGGTTACGGAAGTATAATTCGAATAAATTGTTCCGCTTTGGATATGAAAGGGTGCCGCTTCTCAACTTAGAATAATATCATGTAAAATAACGATGCATATATTCTGTCGTAAAGATTTTAGTATACGTTACAGACGTTTTATAAGCATGGAAAGGTGCCTCAGGCGGCGTAGCCGTCTGGTATTCTAAATTTATCTTCAATGGTACAAAAGGACTCACCTGTTCAAATAGTTCCTTGATTTCGCCGCAAAACTCGCCCCAGCTTGGAATGACAAGGTGATTTCGTAGTGAGCGGGAGATCAATTCAACCGAAGGATGGATGATACTGGAAGAAAGAAAGGGAAGATTAAAGCGAAATATCGGTCGGCTTTTGAAACACATCGAGCACACCAGCATTCTTATGCAGCTTATGCAAATGACAAAAAATTAGAATAAAAAATTGAGTTAAATTCGAGCAAATTATACGTAAGAATTCAGTTGTCCACGATGCGTTCCAAAAGCGGCCGGTATTTCGCTTCAAGTCCACTATTAATACTTATCATCATACTTGTCATCGTATAAAAATTACTTGTTTTTTATAAACATAGTTTTTCTGATTGTTTTTTTGTGCACGTAATTTATCAGTAAATTAAGATGAATTATTATTATTATGCTTGCTAGTCCAAGTGTTTATAACAGTACACCGAGGCCAGACGTTGAACCCTGGTCGTGTGACTACGAGACCGGCTCCCTAACCATTCGGCCACTAACTCACTCCTTGAATGTCTTCCTATCAATGAGGAAGTTCCTCTGGTCCTCCTCCTCTTCCTCCTCCTCCAACTTTTTGATTTTCTGCATCATTTCGGCGAATCGAGGATCGGTGTCACGGAGTCCGAACGATTTGAGCACCTAAACATGAAATTGAGTCTCAATTTTCGAATTTCCAAGTTTTCTCATGAGCTCTGTAGGCAGTGTCTTGAGCATAGAGTACTGTAATAAACCGTAGGACTGCTCGCATTCTTTGACGAAGAGTCATATACCCTATAACGTACGGGAAAAGAGTAATAACGCTGACACAGTCCTAACGTAACCCAACTGTACACATTTGATCTCCATATTGTTCATTAAAAGCTACCAACCTCAAGTACCTCAAAACAATTACCTTTAGTAGTTTGCTGATACTGGCCACTTCGTGTGTTTCATTATCACGTGTGACCTGAAATGTCACCTGAAACTACGAGAAAACATTATCGATCTTGGTACGGTAGACGATCGATAATAGGAGAATTCCTATGATGTAAAATCCATTATTCGCATTCAGTTACTAACAGTCAATCATGTTTGCAAATCAATCATTTTTGCAAATCATGCGGTAGTCGAGTTTTTCGCACAAACTTTTGGTACATACATTAACTATAGCATTTAGCTGTTATGCACGAATACGATGGTCGTTGACATGGTAGATAAAAAAATCAATAAAAAAATCAATAATCCGGGGAAAAAATCAATAACTCTCACCCTAAACAACTCAAAGATCAAGTCCTCCGGGTCGTTGTGGTGTCTGATTCCGCAAGTGTGGTTGAGACCCTCGACGGTCTTGCTCATTATTTGGGCCACCGAAGTCTTACGGTTGAGAATCTCACCGATCGCCTCCACTGAAAGAAGGTTGTTTATTGATTGGTTGATTAATTTATTGATTGATTGAGTGATTTATTGATTGATTGATCGATTATTGATCGATTGATTGAGTGTTTGATTGTGTTATGCTCCCAAAGATCCCAAATCGCGTAGTGGCTTTCCAAAACAGAGAATGAAAAAGAGCAGATGTTAGAAAAAGAGCAGATGCTAAAATGCTACGAAAAATTTTAGCTGGGAAATGTGGTGCGAGCTTGCAGAGAATGTTCAAGTTCAGACCCTTTGCTTACTCTTCCCGTAGGGGCAGGAGTAGGATCGTTATTCCCAGAGCAACTAAAATGGTTCGTAGGCATTCATTTGTACATAGAACTTCTATTATGATTGAGGAAACTCCGCACTTAGCTTCATAGATTTCTGTATAATGTGTCACTTTATCTATTCTTCATTTTTGTATTTGTGCTACTGTTGACTGTTGCTTTACTCGACAAAACTGTACGTTGCATATATATTTTTCTCATGAATTTTTTGTGTGCGTAATAAATTATTATAATGTAAATCTAACAATCATATTTCTTCTGGATTTCAGCAAAAAAAAATCCACAGGTAAATAAGCTTCACCTGCCTGCGACAGCTTATGGTGAAACCATACACCATAGGATTTAAATTTAAGAAGCATTAGATTGCGAATAGAATGCTTCTGAACTTCTACTACACATACGTTCATAATTTTGTCGCTGTTAATTGCTTATTAAATAATTCAACCAATGAAAAATATGTATTACTAATGGACAATAACAATTTATGTATGATTAATTCCTCGTCTGTAAATGTGGGGAACAAATAGTGCTTGTTCATTTTCCCCCCACCAACTCAAACCCACATTTTAGTTGCAATTTTTTCATTTGATACCCTTTTCGGGATTTTTTGCCCACATTTGGGATACGACGCCTATTTAAATTTCTCTTTTGCGACTCGTTTAAGGTTAAAACCTATTTTGTTCGTCGCTTTTACAACTTTGAACCCCCCTGCAAAATGGGACTGACCTTCAACAGAGATTACCCTGTCTAGGGACATTCTGTGACCGAAAATTGAACTTTCGATCTGTTTTATTTTTCCTACTTTAAATTGGAATTCTTACTAGTTTCAACTCAGGAAACGGAAAAGTGGTCATAACCAAAGAAACATATTACAAGGAAAACCAAAAACCCCGAGATGGTCCCGATCAAGTCCCTCGAAAAACCGGGCCTTGATCGGGGCCATATCGGGGTTTTTTCAATGTTTGTGTATGTTGTTGCCTACACACAGCCTCGTATCTAGTTATATGATAAAACGTACTGTCAATTATATGAAAAGGACATATAATTAAGGGTAAATTTTCTTCCTTACTCGACTCGTTTTGTAGACCTAAAATACCGCGGTATTGTAAGTTTAAGTAAGTCGACAATGATTACTGTAGCTGTCTTCTGTGGTCATTTTATTCCCTGTTGATGCTTGCTTTACATACCTCTAATGATTGTCAATCCCATTCCTCAACAAAGGTTTAAAGTCATCGCTTGCAAACCATCCCCCACACATTTGCAAACAGAATAAGCCGGAGTTATGCGGTCGGCGGGGGTTACGTGGAGGGACATTTTTTGTGTGGACGTTCGCAAAGTTATAGACACGTCAAGCGCTTTAGAGATCACGTTACAGGGTAGAAAGGAGGGAAAGGAAACAGAGAGAGAGAGAGAGAGAGAGAGAGAGGAGAGAGAGACGGAGCAAGGAGGACGATTAAAAAGAACGAGTGGGACAGAAGTTTGCAGCAAATACAGAAACATTTTGAGAGAGAGAGGGGGGAGATCACTTACGCTGAGGATGGTTGTCGAACCGTGGAGAAGCATGATTCCATGTTGGCAGGACCATGGCGGGTCGGAAAGAATAATCGGAACTGCTAGAGAGTACGGATTCTGATGAGACGGAAGACAAATCGACGCTGATCGGAGAGTCGTTAATCAGTTATCAGTGACAATAGACGACAGACAGTTCGACGACTAGGCAGAGAGCACTGGATAGAAAGAGACAGAGAGACCAACGACTGGCTTTTGCTAAAATACATACATATACAAAGAATACAACGCTAACCATTTTACGAGAAAATTATAGGCACACGATACGTTAACAAGTCGACAAGGATCAAGAGGGCTTAGAAATACGGTATCATTATGGTTCAGTACATTCTACCGTACACCGTACCTCATAAGCAAGCGTTTTACTAGCAATAGCAAGAGGAAGACAGTACACAGATATGAGATATTTCAGTGCTTGTAAGAAATATCATTGTTAAATCAGGAATATCCTGGTGTAAGCGGGGTTGTCCTTACTTATCCTTATAGATAAAACATTCAAGGTCAGATACCAGCACAGCAGGAGCATCAAGTCTTGCAATTAGAGTACACTACCACAATGTCAACCCATAGATGGCAGACATCGATGCTCGTTCAGTGTAGGTGGTGTTCAACATCTCCTCTTTGGAGCCTACGTTTATCAATTTAAAAAGGATGGCCGCAGTCAAGAGTGTCCAAAAATCAACCTCGTGATACGGTCACTCTTTGTGCTTGAGCTTTTGGCAATGGAAAATAGAAGTAGTGATTGGGAAATAAACAAGCACCGCCCACCCACGTTTATTGGCTTTTGAAAGCGAAGCAACACAGAAAGGTTTCCGATTTTAATAGTTGTTTACCAGATCAATTTCGGTTCTAACTAAAAGCCCTACTGCTGCTTACTGTAGCTTTGTTCATTTAGATCTTACCGTACACCAGGAAAACAATTCATCTACAAAGCGGAGATGGAGAGGGTGAGGGCTTTGGTGATAACGAACAAGTGGAACACGAGTGGAGCGATGTAGCCTTACTGACAGTTATCACTGGCACCAGTCGGAATGCATATGGTACTCTTAGCCTTAGCACACGAACATGGTACCTACGTGCTTACTTTTCAGTAAGCGCACTTATACATTGCGGTCGATCGCAGTCGCACTCGTCTGCAGTAGGCACGCATAGATAAGCATATCCACCGTAATGAGAAGACGTGGCCAGAAGTCTAGCTACCCACAGTAGATAGGAAAACCATAGTAGTCAGTGTTGTAAGTAAAGCCTACCTAACAGTCATACGTGAAAAGTCTATACATCTTGGTCAGCAGTAAGTAAAAATCATTGGCAAAAGGAGCCGTCAGTCGTATTAGAAAGTATACGTGAAACAATGTCACTAGTAAGTGAGTAGTTTAAAAAGGGATTGAACACTGCGATTTCTCTCCCCGGCAGGAACGCCCCTAGCAACGTAATAAAGAGGGTCGACGGATTGATGTCTAACTACAGCCTACAGCTAAGTGAAAAGACTATCCATCTCGTAATCAGCAGCAAGTAGAAAGTATAACTATCGAGCATACAGTAGTCCATCGAAAGCCGAAGGTAAAAAGGGAGTGGACAGTGGACACTGAGCTGACTCTCCCAGGAAGGGAGCTCCCTCCCAACTACGTGATTGTATCACCTCGACAGCGACTTCCCCGGAGAGAACAGCCGGGGAAAAGAACGGGTTTGCAAAGAGAATCAGACTAAAGAGATTCATTTCCAACAGTTGCCAAAACTATTCACTTCAACAGAATAAAAAGGTAGGGGAGAGATACTGTATACTCAAAGGGGATGAGGAGAAGAGAGAGAAACGAGAGGGAAGAGGGGAGAGAAGACAGAGGAGAGATCGCGAGAGGGACGCGACGATACGCGAAAAGAGAATCCTGATTCCTGATGGGAGTTTCCCAACCTCATGATTTGCATCGTTTCGTGGAAGAAATGCAATGACCCATGATCTGGCTGTGATAGGAACCACGCTGAATAGACATATCATTAAAATGTAATTTCAGCTCCGTGTCGGAAGTTTTGCGTGTTTCCGATCCGATACATCAAATCTCTACCTATATTGCACTCATAGGAGGTACTACCAGAGTAGATGACGAGTTCCAGATAACACATTGCATTGAATACTGCATTGACGAAGACATCGACTAATTTGTCGTCCGGAGCTCCGTCGTATACTCTACTGAAGTATACCAAGTCACAGTTTGGTTTGAATACTATTGTACCATCAATGGAGTTCGCCCTTGAAGCGTGAAGCATTATCTGTTTATTTATTTACTCAATTGCTTGAGAGGACACCAATGAGTAAAGAACATATCACCCTCAAGTAATATTACAGTAACTCATCTCAATTCTCTGCACAATTTCAATTTTGCATTCCAAGTCCAGCCAGACATTCAGTGAGTGTTTGACCCCGAACCTCTGTCCTTAATCCGTTTAACACTTTAATTCTTTGCAGAAAGAGAGAGAGGGAGAGGGAGAGAGAGAGAGAGAGAGGGGGGAGAGAGAGACGGAGAGAGACAGACGGAGAGAGAATTCAGAGGGAGCCCCAAAAAATAAAAAGTGGGAACAAAAAGCAGACACGCATCAGTTGTTGTTGGTTCGCATTTCTATCCTTTCTGACGCAAACTGACCCCCGCCATCACGGGACGGGGGAACCCCTCTATCTATCCCGAGGTAGAGGAGGAAAACTGGGCGGACCATCCCAAGGGAACAAGGAGTAAGATAAACTGGGTGGGTTAGTACTTACGCATGGCTGAGGGGACAGGGTTTCCCCCGGGTCGAAAGACTACACGACAATGAAAAATACCGTTTCGTTTGCGACAAAAAAGTTACTGAGGGAATGAACATGCCTGTCACACAAAACATGTTCTTTTCTTTTTCTAGGACACGAACGAGGCTTATAATAGTTTACGTACCGGTCGGGTAACGAAATTCTTTCCCTGCTAAAAAGTTTTGCATAAGCTGCATAAGAATGTTGGTGCACTCGATGTGTTTAAAAAAAACCGGCCGGTATTTAGCTTTAAGAAACTTACACAAAAATAACGATAAACACCTGTTTATTGCATATCGTTGCATCTTGGTCACTTGGGTCTTTGTACACAATAACATACACACGTAGGTTCCGGTCTCGTGTCAACTTCCGATCTGACCGATCAGCCAACAACAACGGAACAACAACGTTTCACCTTTCAACAAACTTTTAAAAATAGACAAAGTCATGATCTGTCAGTTGGTTTCTTGGTCTGTGAAATGATAGAAACTCGTGCTGGGGAATCACCTCATTTCTTCCTCCAATCTTACAGAAAAGAGGGAAAACCCAAAAAGAGATTAACAAAGTATCATGAGACGAGAGGACCGGTCAGCGTCAGTAAAGAAGATCGGAAGGACTACATGACGGGACTTTTACGGAAAGTTATGGCTTACGGTAAGTTTATTTATTTATTTATTTATTAAATAACACCGAGGCGTTAACAGGTAAGAAGAAAGGGAACATTAAGGTGGGGAAAGATAAGATTAAGAGAATATCATACAAGACCAGAGACGGGGATCGTGAGCCGAGGTAGTATGGTAGTGTCAGAACATATGATGGAGCTATCACAAACTAAAAGGGCTTTTGCGGTAACTTACCGCCAGAGCATAAATCTAGTCGGGAAATCCTGTTGTGTTGTTTTTCGAAATTCTGTCTATTTAGGATATGTCTCTCATATACTTCTGGTAACACTCCGAATGCTCAAAATCGCAATGCTGATATGGGTGCTATAGCTCAAAACCACCTTGCAAATTTATAAAATATGCCAATTTGGAAAGGGGTTTCATCGATCAGTTCGTCAAAGAGATTATGCCCAGGTTACCGTAATTTACCTTCTTTCCGTAAGAAATACTACTTTACCAACATCGCGTTTCGCAATGAAGGAAACATATTTGCAAGCAACAAAAAATCCTGGATCGAAAAGCTAGCGGTGTAAATGGTAGGGATATATATATATATATATATGATGTATAATTTCTTTAGCTTTAATCTCACGCTTAGAAACCACAACCCGTTCTTAATTTATTAAAATTGTAGCAATTTATTAAACAAAAATTATTCAATAATAAATAAATAAACAAATTATTAATAACATATTGAGAATAAAAATAATTATAAAATACTCACAAGTGTGTTGTGAGTGTTGTTCCTCAGTAGGTGGGCCATTAGTGAACATTGCTGCGGACTGAAACATAAAAGTTATACATTTACATTACTGATTACGGCAATGCAAGCGCTTGGCAAAAAAAGCGACGAGTTCCAATACATACTCGCACGATTTTAGTCATGTGTGCGAGGGGGGGGGGGGGCAATTTGTGGGCGAACCGCGCCAGAACGAAATAAAAGTGCACTGTTTTGGCCTTTGGCACACTTTTGGCACTACTCTCGCCCAATTTTATTTGTACTTCATGAGTGGGTTATTGCCCAAAACAGAGTGCCAAACGGGGCACTCGATACAATTTCGGTGATATCAGTTACCTTTGTTAGAAATTACGGTATCAGTTACAATATATTCTAAACGATACGGTAACCGGTAAGCGCACCATATGACGAAGAAACGAAAATATCATCTTTACTTCGTTTTTATTTTTTTTTTTTTATATAAAATTTTAGATACTAACAAATATTGCACTATTGTGAAGTATGCATACAAAACAGGTACGTCTACCGTAATTTGCATGGCCCGCATCACAAAGTTTAAAAAAATGATAAAATTAAAAAAAGCCAATTTCAGGCAAAAAAAATGCTAAAAGCTGTTCGTTGGCCGCAGTCTGTGTGGACGTCTCTTTGGAGAATGGAGAGACATCGTTCACAGAGAGACGGAGAGAAGGAGAAGAGTAGAAATATCGGAAGAGAGGGAGAGGGAGTCGACAAGGAGCCGATTAGGAAATAGTGCATAAATCATGAGAACGTCGATGAGCAGAGGAGTAAAAAAAGAAAGACCTCTACCATGGAAACAGTCAAGGTTTAAGAGTGGAGGAGGGGCTTAACTCTGGAAAAAACGAGGGAGATAGGAGAGGGAGAAGGATCGAGAGAGAGAGAGAGATAGAGAGAGAGAAGGAGAAAGAGAGAAGGAGAGGGTGCTGAGAGAGAGAGAAGGAGAGGGTGCAGAGAGATAGAAGAGAGATGAACGCGGGGGTCTCTGAATTTACATATATGCAAATTAATTGGGTACGGAATTTTGAATGGGAATGGAAATTTGCACGGGAGAATGATTATTATTCACATATTGGCAGACGGGATATTGACATTTTCGGGACTGTGATTCATACTAAAACATAATAAAGAACAGAAATTATGTCTGCCGTTTGGTTAGACATAGAATTTCTTAGGCAACATGACCATGTGAGTATGACTTATGACATACGTCAAAGCGGTATAACAGCTCGCTTTGGAACGTATACTAGACGGTGTATTGCATTGTAGTGTATGCTCCCCTCGAATTATATTCATTTGCATGCAACGTATGTGAATGCAGCTTGTCCAACATACGTTTCAAAAACCGACCACTATCGCACTTGGTCAACTACAGTCAACGTCAACAATAAGCAATCGACGTAGTTACAGTAGAGCTTACGTAGATGGTAAAAACAGAAAGTTTTAAGCAGAACGTGGAAACGAAAGACGGCGACGAACTAGTTGATAGCGCATAGGGCAAGGCTCCTCTGATACCTCGCTAATTCAACGATTCGCCTAAACTTCCCCTAACGTTCTTTGTATTCCTTACACTTGCAAAAGACCCCATGCTCATGCACCACCTGACTGACCTGACACGTTCGAAAGTTAAAAAAAAAAAAACTAATAATTGCAAAGTTAACAGGAAATAGGAGATAACAAACACATTTGCCCGTTAAGAAACAACATATGGCGCCTTGTGGACGTATAGCATCACTCTTTCCTCCTTTAACCCCAGCGTGACATCATTCGGGTAAAAATAACTGAAATACACTGAGGTGATATCATTTTGCAAAGTTAAGACAACGGAACTTACCATATTCGCGTGAATTTCAGAAGAGAGAGAGGGGGGGGGGGAGAGAGAGATAGAGATGGAGAGAGAGAGAATGGGGTCAAGCGATGTGGTATTCAGAAGCAGATTATCCAGCTTCTTCACATATTAATAAAGAAAGATCATCACAGCAAAACAGATTCTTAAGTCTAAAGTGCTTCTAGAAGTTTCCTTTAAAAATCTTAAGTCTAAAGTGCTTCTAGAAGTTTCCTTTAAAAATAAAATGGGACATTGTTTATTATTCGCAGAAATGTTGTCAACGGAATTTGTAATAAAGTTAATGCATTCGTCTGCGGCGGCGGCTTTTATAATTCATGTAATTTTATGTTATTGTAATAATATTGACATTCTTTTAGCATTATGATTATGAAATAAATCACGTGTCAAATAATAGGAAGACAGCTAAAAATGGGGCTAGAAGTCGTAAAAGTTGACAGTTTTATCAGCTTTTGTGGGAAATACCTTATGAAAGAAAATAATTGAACGCTTCGCTTCGACCAGCGAAAATAGGATTGGGCTGATGAAAACCACATATCCTAAAGATACTACGTGAATACAGTAAGGTGGGCACTGGGAGTTATTCTGAAGTCCTATTTTTAAAGCGAAATACCGGTCGGTTTTTGAAACGCATCGTGGATGATAACGGAATTCGGAATTCTTACGTATTTATGCTATTTTGCTCGAATTTAGGTCGACTATTTATTCTAATTTATGGTCATTTGCATAAGCTGCATAAGGAGGCTGGTCTACTCGATGTGTTTCAAAAACTGGCCGGTATTTCGCTTTAAGAATATCTAGGCTCAAGGTGCAATCAACTTTCTAAGATAGCACATAAACCAACATCCTAATCTATCTCAATGGTAAAAAAAGTTGATAAGCAACGGAAGTATGCGCAACATCGGCATCTCTTTTATCCACCCAATTAATCAGTTAGAAGTCAGGTAGGATAATATTTATGGAAACTCCGAACTAAAGTCAACAATTCAGCACCTCTCTTTGATTAAGCACCAATTGATGGGCATAAAATTGAAAAAAAAGCGGGGGAAAACAGTGTACGATGAACAGATGACGATCCTAAGACGCATTGTTGAGTGTTTCCGGCAGGTGCGCCACAAGTGCGCCACAGGAACGCCGCCCCCTGATAAACTTAATAAAGCTACTTCCAAATAACGTCCTAAAACCGACCTGTTTTCTTCCATTTCCATATGGAATGGTCGGAGTTTTGAGAGGAATCGAGGAGAAGACGCTCTTCGTCCGGTAGATCTGAAATCAGTGAATAACAATCGAACGTGATAAAAGTTCGAGCCGTCACTGAACTGGTCAGTGGACCGCGCACGTTGGGCCCACATTTGGGTGAGCCACTTGTGCGCCATCGCCTCATAACTCGCGGCCCAGCATGAAAGTACGCCCCACATTTCCGAGTGCACATGCACATCATGGCAATGAAGCCTATGGGAATGCAGTGTTGTTCGGCATACGTTTCAAAACCGGCCGTTATATCGCTTTGAAAACAGTTGGGTCCTCGAAAGGTCCACGAATATCTTACTTTTTGCTTTAGTGCGCACTGCCTTAGAATGTTAGAGCGCAGGGCGAACATTGTAACAAGTTTGTCAATACAAGTAGTCGAGTAGGTTTATGTTTATTTCAGATCACGCAGTTTAGGAATTCAGCTCAGAATTGAATTTGCATATGTGAATTTGCATATGTAAATCAGACTATCAGTCACGTCGAACCGGTTAAAGTACGTTTCTAAGAAGTAATTTATGGAATGTAAGATATAGCACACAAGCACACTACCGAGATTCCGTGTCTTTTCTCTTGAGGCAGTCAACCCGGCTTTTCGTTTTTAAAGCGGTAGAACTGCCATTTTTGAAACAGTTGGATCAAAAGGTATTGTAACGGAGTACAGCCTTCTACCACGCACGTAAAAGGGGGTGTAAAAGGGCGCATTCGAGATGGACATTTCCGGAAAAGAAAAAGAAAACTTTTGGTTCGAGATAGATTTCACCAGAAAATAATGCAATTGCCACGCATACACATGCAAATGATCGATTGATTTTAGTTTGAATTTCGGTACATTTGCATTTTCGACAATTATTTTGCACGTACTCTTTTTTTCTCGGTGTCCATATCGAACCACTTTTTTCTTTTCTTTTCCGGAAAATGTCCATCTCGAATGCGCCCAAAGTAACATTAGTGATAAGATAGAAATGAATTAGTCGAATATCCAGAAGGATCCTCTCGAAAGATGCCAAGTAAGTAAAATGGACCTACGCCCAGCCAAGTAATCAATGTGAAACATGTATATACAGACAACCATTGTAGAGACGACGCAACAACTTAGGAACGTTCACACAACATAGGTTAAAACATACAATATTTACTTTAATTTGGATTATAAGAAACTAAGGAAACATATTTACAATAAAATGTATAAATTGAAACTCCTAAATTAATATACGAGATCATGGTAAAACTATAGAATTCTAATCAATAACTAAAGACCGAACTGAAGGCGAACAAAACTAGTGACAAGTCAGCGAGTGACCCCCACTGAGGCCATAGCGACCTTTTATACACAGAACACGGGCGCGAAAACAACCCGCTCATTAAGACAATTGTAACTGTGTTTAATTGCCTAATTGCCCGAGACAGACACTGTAACACAGAGTGATTAACAAAGCACAACATGTAGACTACAAAGTTACGGTATCAAGGTAGCACTATAGACCTATAGAAGAGACTACTAAGTACCCTATCTATACTACTAAACGTTAAAGCGAAATACCAGCCGGTTTTTGAAACGCACCTCAAATATCCGCATTCTTATGCAATTATGCTAAAAGGGGTCTACTGGGGTCTATTTTTTATTCAAATTTACGCTCATTTGCATATGAAGCATAAGAAAGCAGCGAGTACACGATGCGTTTCAAAAACCGGCCAGTATTTCGCTTTAAGTTCAATAACTGCATCGTCATGCATTATATGCAAATGAGTGTACACATGGTGGGAACGCAGTGTTCCAACATGTTTCAAAAAAAATTGGAGTAAAATTTTTTTGCTAGCCCCCTTGGAAAATTTGCATATGATAAGCAAATCCTATGTATCCTATGCTAATTTTGTACGATCGTCCACGGCAATCGTACAAAATTAGCATAGGGTACATAGGATTTGCTTATCATATGTAAATTTTCCAAAGAGGCTACCATTTCGCTTTAACTTCGAGCATAATTTATTTCCTTGCCGCTTGCTATAAACGTGCAATGAGCATGTCTGATGTTTCCAAAATGTCTTATCCAACAAAATTTATTGGGTTTTAATTCAGGCTCGGTCCCTCAAAACTCAAAGCACTTTAAACAACTTTCACCGAAGAAGTTTCACAGCTGATTGCTTTTTCAATTTTCACTTTCACTTGTCTGAGATCATGCTGTAGACGAAATAGTGATTTGATAAGAGAGTTAGCGGACAGGGGAGACTTTGGACGAAAACCTCCGGAAAATAGGAAATTGATCAGAGTGAAATAGAGGAAGAATGAGAGAAAGAGGAGAGAGAAGAGAAAGAAAGAATAGAGAGAGAGAGAAAGAGGAGAGAGGGACAGAGAGAGAGAGAGAGAGAGAGAGAGAGAGAGAGAGGGAATGTGTGAAAAGTTATTTACAAAATATAAAGGAGTAAACGATTTTCTGCACTTGTGATATCGACTAGAAATATTATTGACTAAATAAAATACTTATTCGTATCGCTGTGTCATAGAAAATCTAAGCAGAAAATTGAACAATAGGATGCCAGTAAGAATGTCGCGGCCCGTTTCTAGAATTTAAACACTGGATGTACTTAACACTGTTAAATAAAAGGTTATAAATGGTGTCTGTGATCTGCTTTCAGGTCCACGGATCACAGCTAAAGTACAATTTTGTATATGTGTATTTCTTGTACTTTCTGTCAAGATTCCTGTCAGTGACCAGGACGTACTTCTTGATGTGCTCAGCCTAATCGATGCTTCGACGTCCGCCCTATATCCTGAAAATAGAAGTTTAAGTCTTGAAGATTAAGTGACAAGTCTGAAAATAAGCTCCTAACGCCTAACGTCAAGCTATATATGTGGGTAGAGAACTACGTTCAAACCCAATGTCGGACTAAGTAAGTTTATGGTCTGACTAACTGCAAGACAGGTAAATAGGGACTTTTAAAAAGTTCATAGCGTATTTTGGAACGGGATATTATTACAGTTGTCCTCTATCTAATTCCCGTTATCATCAACAGTCATGGAAAAACCACACATAAGAACGGTTATCAAAATCTATCCAGTGTTTATATTACAAAATGCCACTGATAACGATTATTAATATTGTTACCTTTTAATATACATATTAAAACTAGTTTTTTTTACAGTCCCACCAAATTTTAATGGAAGATCGATTGAGTTTACTTGGATTGATAATCGTCTGCATTTTTAAAGGATACGAAAATTATCAGTCGATCCTTTTTTCCTTTTACTTATGGTTAGTCGGAATTTAAAGCGGTATAACAGCCGGTTTTTCAACATTGTGTCGGATCTTCCATATTTTGCACGCAAATGAATGAAAGTTATTTTCATCCACCATATGGGAATACATTGTCCAACAACCGTTTGAATAACCAGCTGTTATACCACTTTATGCTCCAGAGTAGAGCCCCAACCCTAATTTTTGTCCGTAATCATTTTATTTGGAACGCAAACAAGGTTTCAGCTTTTCACACACAGAAAGGAACAACAAAAAAGCGGTTCAGGGCAAGCGCGTAAAGGGGAAGACTAAGCCTAAGCCTAAGACTAAGCCTAAGCTTTCAACAGATCTATAGTCTTTTACTATTTGGATTTCTGTACAGGACTAAAAACTATTTTCAATATATGTACACAATTGTGCTTCTTTTTGCAGCAAAATTGCGCACTGTAAAACTTTGTGACTTTTTGTTGGTTAAAACTAGGGTTTGTTGGTTATAATGCCTTTACGGCTGTGCCTTTACGGTCCTTTACAGGGAAGTTTAATTACTTATTTTTACTCGACCGAATTTCTACATTATTACTCGACTTTTCTACGTCGATTTTTCTGGAATCGTCGAAAACTGCTGTATTCTCGCCGAAACTATTCAAGAACGGGTATTTTCTACAAGGAAATGACTTCAATTGCCCTAATTTTAGGTAAGATTTTTCCATTTTTAAGCATTTTTCCTCCCAGTTTCAAGGATCCGTACATCAAAGGATTTTAACCGCAGCTCCACTATACGTTGCAACTTTTATTACTGTAGAAAATCCAAAGGAGCCGCGCCTTCTCTTCCCCCATGAATGACAGGCTTGGCGCGAATTTCAAATTTTAACCAGCCATATCCCTTTATTAATATTGTTAAATTATTCATAACTGCCAAAAACAACCATATAGATGAAAGAGAAAACATAGAAACGCTTCCTTGTCAGCAACATAATATAGTTCTTTAACTATTTCCAGTTGTTTAGGGCTAATTAGCGAGGATTTTAATTAACAAAATATTGCTCATTATCCCTTTCCAACAGGAAAGTGGCCAGTAGCTCCAAGTTTGTGGTCTGTGATGAAATTTAGCGAGTGCGCGAAGTGGAGAGAGGGTGCGCTGCGAAAAACGTGCGCATACTTGCACCTACAATGTGGAAACTGCGCAGGTGCGCCAACTAGAAATGTATACGCTTTGCACACACACGGCGCATCCTAGGAACACATTTGGGATCGTCTCTCAATTGGCGTAAGCACACTGTGAACTTCCTACAATCATTGTTTAATTCCAGTGTTTATTTCCGTCTCAACTTCGACCGAGGTAGAGGTCGCTCCACCTGATTCTTGCATCACAGAATGCGATAATAGCTACAGAGACAATCTGCGGAAATATGAGGTAAGTTAAGTTGGTCGTGTTGCTAAGGCCGTGCCAGCTCACGCGCGGCGTTCTCCACCAGTGAGCGCATAGGGTGTGCCGCGAACAGTTTCAGGTTGGCGCACCCGCCGCGCGCAAAAGTAGGCCATGTTCTCGCCGCGCTTTCGCCGTGATTCATCGAGCTGAATTTGATGACATTTGACAATATTTTTTTGCATTTTCACTCTTATAGGCCAATTTTGTCTTCAACTTTATTCCGCTTCCGCCAGTACTCTCGGCGTCTGATGTCTACACCTTCTGCACAGACTATTTCCTCTACACTGACTGTCTGAATGTCTGCGCAGAGGGTGATGTCTATGACTTTGACAATCCACTCGCATTCATATGCATTAATAAACAAAAAGAGGTGGGAACTATTCACAGTATGATTGTGACACAGTAACCAGAACCATATGAGGTCACGAAAATTATGGAAAGTAACATAGGAAACGGGAAAATCAACGCCGACGGTTCTTTCAGTAGTCCAACTCCAACGTCCAACTCATGTGGTGATCCCTTGGCTATTAATTCTTCTCGAAAACTGTCAGTAATTGGTCACCAAATAGTCTCCAAGTGGTTTCCGAATGGTCTTTTCGGTGGAAACCATAAGGTGGTCGGCTACCGACGAGGTTTCCGTGTTGGTCTCACTGACCTTTCCTGTGAATATAACGAAAGGTCACGTCGTCGTCGAGTCAAGGACCTGGTTAAGCCCTTGTTGCTTCATAAGAACTCGTTTGCAGTTCTCCTCCGGCTTACAGTGTATCAAGAAAGTGGCGCCAGAAATTCGCGAGAAATGCTCACTTGAATGTCCTAACTCGACA
Organism: Pelodera strongyloides; assembly: GCA_036852015.1. Taxonomy (NCBI): domain Eukaryota; kingdom Metazoa; phylum Nematoda; class Chromadorea; order Rhabditida; family Rhabditidae; genus Pelodera; species Pelodera strongyloides. Next base: position 219,919 of record JAANDG010000182.1, read on the forward strand.
CCAACGCGATATCCATATCATGTAGATATTGTCAGTAAACGGTAAGATGAAGTACCGATACAAGGCAAGACGTTTTTCAAGATTAAGGCGCTCCAACAGCTTTCTTTCGTTCCGCACATGTTTCGCACACTTTTGGCATGTAGAAATCCTCTTTTAAAAACATTTGTTTGTGCGCCATAATGCTATAAAACCCACGTGTGCTTCCATTTACGAAAAAGAACTTCCATTTACGAAGCTCATATATATATATATAACACCGCTATTGCCTTACCGCTATTTGGAAGAAGCAGTAGCTCTAATTGTAGGGACCTTTGCTAAGTACCTTTCGCGCCCTAGCTTTGCTTTGCCCCTTGTTACAACGTTAGGTTTCGTACTACCCCTCTAACCTAATATCTTTTCAGGACCATTGAGTACTGTAGCGGGCAGCAGTGTGAAATAAAATGCTCCTCTTCCCTGATGACTTCAATATGTGGAACCCGTCAAGCCAGAACTTCCATGCACTACATACTCGCCTTTCTGAGGGCTGACGTAAGTTGTCGGATATTTTTTTTCAGGCAGTATAACGGCCGCTTTTTAAAACGTACGACACGACTACATTCCTATTTGTGTAGTGAGCTCGAATTTTAGTCTAATCATACTCCTTTGCATATGAATCTTGGGAATGAAGTTATTCAACATATGTTTCACAAAACGGCTGTTATGCTTTAATGTGATCAAAAAATTGGGGCATTGGATACGCGGGAGTCGAACCCAGCGCTTGTGGATCACCGATCGCACTAATCAATATGCTACCACAACCCACCGCCACACTGTCAATCACTCTTGCATAAGCTTACTAGTTCATTGGCCGACGGAACACTTTTCAAATAATAGTGAAACACGTCGTTGTTCAAACATCCAAGTCATCACCGGCCATTCTAAGCGTTAGACGACCGATGTGCTCTACGACAGCGCTGCCCACCTACGGCCGGAAGGCGGCTAAAAGTTGCACATGTAAGAGAGCGCGGCAGGTGCGCCGCAAGAACACAATAGATGCGACGATCGGATGCTCACTCTAATGATCTCATCCCAAACTGTTACTGTTTAGCCTTCAAGAATCCATATTATTAATAAGTTGTCCTTTCAGCTCTCCTATATGCTCGAGAAGGCTTCCACAGAATGGAACCTCTCCATGGCTCAAGCCACTCCACCACCTTGTGCTGAATTATATTGTGATCGTCTTAAAATGACTAACAAGTGCGATGAACAACTAAGGAAACGGAATCTAGCACTCCTACAATGACCATAAAAAATATATTTAAAAACATGTTCTATGCTTTATATGCTAATTTCTTGCCCCGCCCCCTTGAACCGGAAGAGCAGAGAGCATACCTTGGATCTCAGTTCTCCATAATACGTTTCACAAAGCATGTATAATCAAATTTTTGTTGTTGGTACTATTCAGCACGCAATGTACTCATACCCCCTAAGTCTACCAACTGCTCCCTATACAAATTCGCTAAAACCCAACTTTACTTTGCACGTGAAATCCGCTCAGTCTGTACCACTTGATCTCAATCAAAACAATTCCCCCCTTTGCATTATTCACAATTCACAATAAACCAATTCACAGTCACAATATTTATGTACACAAATACCACACCGATATCAAAATCAAAAACACAACTCTGGTAAGTCTACGGTTGAATTCAGTATTACAATTGGATGATATCGTCAAAATATTTAAATAAAACAACTACCGCTAAAGTCAAAAGTCTAGCGTTCGCCCTAAAAAAGCTCATTTGTTAGGTTAGCAGTCACTAGGGTTGAAAATTACAAACACAAACACTACAACATTCAACCAAGTCATATAAAGTAATATATATATATATATAATATATAAACCAGAAAGACTGTGTAGCCAAAGACTAGACGCTACACAGATTACGTGTGTGCCCTTGTATGAAAACTAGATTAATTGATACAATTAAATGCTAAAGTAAGCTATACGCAATACGCATACTCCGAAAAATATACAACAAAGCATTCATATTCACCACCAATTAGATGCCGAACTGAAGTTTAGTGTTATTTTCATTACGACTATAGTGTTATTTTCATTACGACTACATCATGACACACTAATTTCTCTCTCCCAGGGAATATTTCCCCGGGGAATTTTGGTGGTGAACATGACCTCTCCCTGCAATACCTACACAAAATATCTACATTTGATTCAATTGCGCGTGTTCTACCTGAGTAAAAGGGCAAACCTAGGCTTTATCCTGACAATCATTTAAACGCACTAAATATGTAAACCAAAAAGGTTACCTGAAATCTAAAATGTTAATCAACAACCAAATCGGAGATATAACGGGGTGCTCTTTATCTTTTTTTTTTATCAAATCAGAGAGCGTAAGCCTAAGCTCTTAACTAAACATAAACAAGAAAGAAAAGTTCAATCAACCCCAGCTTACCAGAAGCGCTAAAAATACATATGCGTACGTGACTAATATAGCCAAATATAATGAATACCAATCCAAACAACGAGCTATCCTGGACATAAAACAGTGCGTAGATCATAGTTACTTGGGTGAAAAGTCTGAAAGGTATCCTTAATGAATTGAATTCCTTTTACGCAACGCATTTATGCCCAGAATCGATGTATTCCCAATAAGCATACAGGTGAGAATCTAATAATAAATGAGTACGTTCAATTCAAACGTGAGGGTGTGCATATATTGCAGGCCCACTGACTACCGTAGTCCCAGTCCACAGGCCCATCGCACAGTCGGCTTAAAGCGATAGAACAGACGGTTTGTGAAAGATTTGTTGGATTACCCTATTCCCATGTACGGCATGTACTATACAACAAACAACAACTTTATGAATACACAGGAAAATCGCTCAAAATAGGTCTCAGTCTGTATACAATACATAGGGATGAAATCATCCAACTAAGTTCCAGAAACCACCTGTTATACCGCTTTAATCGTCTAGTTACTTCAGTTGGTCGGCTTGCTCCTTCCCGTGTTATCGCGTCTCTTCTTCGAAGTCGATGATTCCGCCTCCTCCTCACTAATTTCACGAATAATCGGGCCGCCACTGCTGCGCGGCTCACTGAAACAAGAAAAATTATAGACGCGTATAAATCTTACTGCTAATTGCAGAGTAAAAAATGCGCTAATTGCCAAGTGCCAGTTTCCAGTTCAAATATTCAGGGAAAAAAAACAGATTTAGGTCGGGCATGGTACATATTACGAGCTCGAAAAGTAAAAAAAGCCAGAATAGCATATTCATCAACTATCAACCACAGAATGGCAACGCCATATGGCTCGAAAGAAAAATGCAAAACTGAAATAAATAAAAAATAAAAAACCCACGGTGCTTCGTTCATGTCCTCATCGTCATCGGGTAGTGTAATAATTGGGGCGTTTGCACCAGAAGCAGAAGTGCCAGAACCGCGGTATCTAAATAAAGCAATTGTAAAGTGTTACTGTATGTCACGAGTCACGACGGTGTATAGCATAAAGCATTCCGACCAATGCGTAATGCCTTATATGCAAATTAGCATAGAACACCTCAAAATAATTTTAAGATGCGGACCTAATTTATGCCTTGCCCAGTCTGCACGGTGTCTCAGCCATGGTATCACAAACTGATAATTTATACATTTTGCGTGTTCGTAATAAATACCATTACAAACATAGAGTCGAAAAGGGTAATGTTACACACCACATATATCACTACATATGGTATGGTAGTATACTTTCGCGACGCAATGTGGAAACAAAAAAAAGAAACAAGTACTTATAATACAACTTACAACCTCTAATACAAAATGGAAATCATCATAACCATAGCATGGCTAACAGCCTAATCCCCTTTCAAAAATACATATGTTACTGGGACAATAATCGAGAAAGCACCTACAACTACAACAGAAAAGGAAGAACACGTCAATACCTGCTAGCAAATCGAAAATTGACAAGGAAATAAAACAAACACTTTTTTATGTTCGCCGTTAGTAAAGGACTTGAACCCCTTACTCTGTGGGACCTGGCTGTTCGTTTCTCGTTTACCCTGTTTATATAAAGGGTTATTTGATACTTGTCGTTTTTATCAATAAACCTGTATTTGTAAAAAAACAGCAGTAAAAAAACCAACCCCGTGCTAGATCCTCCACCAGCTCGTCGATTATAACTGTAGCCATCATCCAAAGCCCTTCTGAAATATAGCATATCGTCAAGAAAGAAACAGAAAGCTAAATTACTCCAAAATTATTTGGCGAGTAGTTTGGGTAAACCGAAATTCGTTGTTTCAGTTACAAACAGTTTGCGTTTGGGTTTGGAACAAACTTCAAGCAACTAGCAATATCACTTCAATATATATATGGAGTTTCCAAATAATATTACTATAATTTTATTTGCGTATTTCCTCTGCTGTGTGGTCATTCGCAGCACCACCCTCTTTTTAAGTTTTTATAAAGATATAAAATTGAGATCAATAGCTAAGAGATTTCCACTAAATTCTTATGAGGACCATCACACCACACCCTTGCCTAGACTGCCTGATAATATACGTCATGATTCACGAAATATGTTACGAAATACAGTATACTACGCTGCGCCGAGACGGTTAAGAGTAAACAACGAACAAATCAGCTAATTCCTAAGTACAACTGTACGTGCAGCACCCAACACAAACACACTAATATCGCAATATAATCATTGAATAATTCAGTCAATGCAAAATATAGCAATACTGTAGCATAATACCAAGTAAAACTAGCACAATACCTAGGAAATTCGCAATGTTTCGCGTCTACAAGATATAAAAGTTGATACGAAACGCATTTAGTTACATTAAACCGTTACCAATGTCCCAAAATGACCCAAAAAGTCTTGATAGTTTTGTGTACGCGTGCTCCATTTGGGAGAAGGTGACTTCATATAATAAGTAGAATCTTCGAGCTTTAATTACCCAAGTTTGAGGTATTTATTCCATTGTCCTGAAGATGCCGAAAGGCGAAACGTTGACATAAAGATTTGTTTAACATCTGTCCATCTGTCTAACCGGGAGTCGTATAAGCTCGAAGATTCTACTTATTATATGAAGTCTTGATAGTTGTTAAGAAGTTTCTAGGGTAAAGTGAGAATTCATGTCAACTACCAATAATACTCAAAACTTCCAAAAACAGATAAATACAGACCACGCCAAACAAAGCACAAAGTAATGAAATTTCATATTTAAAATAAAAACTATTTTCTTACCGTTGGTCACCAGATCTCCCGTATCCTCTCCTCTGTGCACGAGTTTGGAATTCACGATCAAAGTCAGCGGCCTCATCTAAAACATAATTTAGATAAAACAAAAGAGAAATACCGGCCCGGCCGGTTTTTGAAACGCACCGATTTGACCGAGTACACATGATTTCTTATGCAGCATATAGTCAAAGGAGTATAAATTCGAATAAAAACTCGATCCCAATTCGACCCCACTTATTGTTAGCAATGCTAGCATAGATGCAGAAAGCAGAAGAATGCAGCTATCCACCGTCCACGGTGTGTTTCAAAAACCGGCCGGTAATTCGCTTTAAGTGTACTGTGTACATACGTGAGGATTCCAATCAAACGTTAACGGACAACGGAAGCAACACGAATGCGCTTTCTCCTCACTACTTGGATCTTAGATTAATTTGTTCCTAACGTTGTAGTTACTTGACAGTTTATAATTTATAATATAATGATAAATAAATGTTTAATGCGATTTATGAAATTTGGCTTAGGGCGGCCATAAAGTCTAAGTCCCTTATACAGTTTGCATTCACTTTCGAATATAATAAATCTTTACACTTGAATTGCAACTATCCAAAAGGGGTAAGCCAGACAAGTCACAGGACAAAGACACATAGCAGAGGACAGCAAGCATCAACAAGAAAACCATCTACAGTGACCAACATTTGTTGAAGTAGGGTTGTTTTTGCTTAGCTATACATACTACGCTCAGGATCAGGATGCAACACATTTAGACACAAAAATTAGTAGTTAGGTATTACGGTCTCACTCTCTCGTCGCTCAGTTCTGTTATATCAGAATTAATACCTGATATACAACATTAGTCAACTAAATGAACAGATAAACTGACCTTCACCAATATTAGCAAAATGCTGTTGCGATCGAACTTTTCCATCCTTGTCCCTCTTCTTCTCAATTACATGAGTGCGGTCACCGATTGAATGCCCAATCTCCATTTCCTCTCGTTCTCCATCACGCAGGGTTCTCAAATTGGGCAACATTCAAGTTGAAATTCAAATTTCCGACAATGAACAATAAACGAAAATTGGCTACTGGCCTTGGCTTTGGGAAATTATCCTATAAAATATATTATGTAAGTGCATGAATTGCAGCTGTTCCACGAATATGAATTCCAGCTGCCGACTTTTATTATATTATCGAATTAATGATGTTAACAGCATAAGCCATTTGTATACGCTATGACTCCGGAAATGATCCGAACAGTGATCTCAGTGTAAAAATCGCACACATCAAGTTACGCTCAGCTTCTTATGGATATCAAACCAACCTTCTAGTCTCCTTAACTTCTCCGGCCTTTCTGGTGCTCTGTTCCACAACTCTTGGTCGGCCGTCGGGTCCAATAGTCATCATAGTCGACTGAGAGTAGACATGCGAGTTCGGATCATTCATGGCATGGTGCTGCAGTTGGTTCTAAAAAAAAAATACTAATTTAGCATTCCACATAAATTTAGACTTAGATTACCTAGACCTTAGCGTCTAACTATCGGTGGAAAGGTTGGAGTAATACGTATTCCACAGCAAACAGTATTCATCAGTGTATATATGATATGAATGTGATGATTTAGCTAATTGTGTGAATGTGAGCGTTCAAACAAGGACATATTTCTGTAATTGATAATAGAATGTGAATGTGGCTAGTGAGTGGATCAGTGGGTCTACTAGTCCACTCGCATTGATCTTGGGAACAGAGCTTTTCTACCATATATAGACAATAAACCAACCATCGTTTCAAAAATCCCTCCAAATCCCCTATGCATACCGAATGGGTCGAATGGATTCATTTGTTGCTGGTGACGAGAGCGATCATGTGGATTGGCAGCCTACGAAACATAAATTCATAACAAATAAGGTTGGAAGTTAGACTCTACATAAGACCCAAGGACGATGAGCGGACGAATACATTAGAAAATAGTAAAAACAGTGTCAAACTAAACATAAAATAGCATGTTCAAGCTTCTTGCTTAAGTTAATATGCAACGCACACATCTTTATTTATTTATTCCTAGTCATTATATTCTTTTAGCGCATTCACATACCCATGCTTATGCATTCATATACAAATGTTTTTGACATCTGCCCTGCCTTGTGAATTTTATATATAGAGAGTGAAACAAAGAGGCAAACCTGTCTGCCGCCCCCATAAGGCGCGTCCTGTATCATATTGAACGGGTCGATCATTGCTCTTCTCCTGGGTGGTCCCATCATCCCAAAAGGATCCATCATAGAGCCCATGAAATCGTCCATCATATTCATTTGACGTTGCATGTGACTGTAGACATTTAAAGGTTGTTTATCATGGTAAAACGCTCGTCCCCGTCGTTCATGCAGCACTTATTCTACCATCCGACTGGGAAGTCAAATATAAATGCTTTCCTTGCAAGTACACTTTGCTTTTCGAAATAAAGAGTAACAGTTCGTGTCATATATAGCCACAAAAATCTAGAACTCACCCAAACATGCTCGCAAATGGGTCGTTACCGCCAAACATTTTAACGGTTTGCCAGGAGTAAAACCCTAAATATACTTAGCATAACTCGCAAATAGGGGTAAGTCTAGAAAACTAAAGGGATTAATTATACATAGCTAATATATGCATAGTTCTAATACACAAGAGAAAAATTAATATACAGCACAGAGAAAACAATACACGAGCGAAAGAACGAACAATCAAACAAACAAACCAACATAAATGTCGGGTGTCAGTATTTGTGACAATTTCTGGAAAATTCTTCCTACAGTAGACTGATAATCTGTTTGAGAATCAAACAACTTTAGGTTGTTGAGATTGGAAAAGTACACCATGCTCCACATGACCTTTTCAAAGGAGTCTGTCCAAGAACTAATTCTCCGAAGAACGCATATATTATACGTAATCAAGTTATTTACTCATTAGTAATGTGTGTAATAATTCGAAATATGAGCATTTATATATATATGTATGCTTTATGCTACTCTGAGCCATTCCTTACTGCTGGTTATACGAAGTTTATTTCAAAGCAATTGTGCAGCAGTTGGTCTTTGTCTGAATTCACACAAAACTTGAATATCAGTGTAGAACAGATTTCACCGACTGCGGGAGCGTTGGGTACGAGGACTGCACACTGTAAGATCTGAGCATCATATCATATCCAATCTAATCTATGACACTACGGTACTTTCACCGAATTCCCACTAAAGTTCACCTTGTTCTCACTGTTCTTATTTTGTCATTATGTGTTCACTACATATTATTAAATTTTTATGTTACTCTTCGAGTTAGAATTTTGTGATGAATGAGTTTAGAGATTGAGTTTTTGTGATGACGTTTTTGTGAAGAATTTTGTGATGACGATCCTTGCGTATTAGTTTTATGAATATGAATACCACTTTATTCAGACATACAATCATCACAGATAGACTTAAGCATGTACAATCCAAAATCCCGTTTGCTCTCGAAGTCGGGGATCTTCATTTGCTTCAATCCAAGGCGGTGTCTCTTAGTCGGTGTCCCATAGAGTGAAGTGGACAGTAGAAGACGGTGATACAGAGCGAAAGATCCGTCCAACGGCTAGGCAAGGGGAGCGCCTTTACTTTGTCCCAGCAGCGTGGTATGTTCGCAAGATGGTAGCACTGGGCGGGATTCGAACCCAGGTCGAGCTAGTGATAGCTGATGGGCAGTGTGACGAGGATTCGCTGAATATCTTCATATTCATCATCATTCGCCATAGAGAAACTATCGTCAACCTGGAAAAGTTGATATTGGCATAAATGTACTAGTTTATTTTGTCTATCATAAAAACCAGGTAGAATGATACATATACTGTATCCTCTGTTTTAAAGACTGCTGGTCTGCAAGACTTCGTTGCAAAATTCACACGTGCTTCTAATAATCACAAAAAGAAAACTCTAATTGTAAGAACTATTAAAAGTACGAACGCCTAAGTGTACGAACGCCAAATTTGCATAAAATTAAATAATGGCGCACACTAACCAATACTATGCAGCAGCAGATGGGATACCTCATTGATGACGAACGAGATGGAATCTTACGTCGAGAAGATGCATCGAGGCCTCATAGTCCAACAACGAGCTCATACACGAAGTCACTGAAAACAAAGAACAGCAGAACAAAAACGGCAGAGTACTAACACTCGCTCTCTATCTTACTTCTAACTAAATCTCAAAACATAATAATTAAATCTCAGATGTATCTCGACTCTCGACAGTCAACTTTCCTCTTCAAACAATGCCAAAAACTCAAGATGCATCAATGCCAATTCCTCGAGAAACAACGGTTCAAGAGGTTGAACAAAGCAGCACCCCAAGTCTCAACATATTTTCTAAGCTCAAACCCATGCGACTTTCACACTCAGAAAATGCCAAAAACTCAAGATGCATCAATGCCAATTCCTCGAGAAACAACGGTTCAAGAGGTTGAACAAAGCAGCACCCCAAGTCTCAACATATTTCTAAGCTCAAACCCATGCCACTTTCACACTCAGACTCAGAAAATGCCAAAAACTCAAGATGCATCAATGCCAATTCCTCGAGAAACAACGGTTCAAGAGGTTGAACAAAGCAGCACCCCAAGTCTCAACATATTTCTAAGCTCAAACCCATGCGACTTTCACACTCAGAAAATGCCAAAAACTCAAGATGCATCAATGCCAATTCCTCGAGAAACAACGGTTCAAGAGGTTGAACAGGTTCAAAAGGTTGAAGCTATTTCTAATGTCTGTTATACTATTTGTGTAATTCACCGTTAGTACAAAATGTAACTGTCTAACAGTCTAACTTATAAACTAAGCAGCCGTACACATCGGTCCATAATTTATTCAAATATTCTGATAAACAAGGGTCGAGAAAAGCTCACCGTCAAACATTTCAGCATCCGTGTTTCTCGCAACGATCACCATCCTACCCTCATCGGCTTTAATAAACTTCAGTGATTCGTGGACTCCAGTTATAATCCGTCGATGGAACTTTCCCTGAAAATTCCTCCATCATCAAAAGTTCCTTTCCCAGCGTAATGCTTTAAAACAGTATTGTTGAAAAGTGAAATGGAGAAAAGTGTTGAAAAGTGTGATGGACAACAATTCAACAATTTCTTTATGCGATTTTTATCCTAGTCATACTCACTAAAAAATTACCGAAATACTTCCAAAAACCGACTGTTAGTGTGTATGAAAAATACACGATTCACCGCCTCTACATATATTTTTCCGGCAAACCCCTCGCCGCTAGCTCCTGGCTTTTGCATGATTGTGCCCACACACGTCTTTCTGGTATCACCGTATCACCCCCAAAGTCGGCAAATACTACGCAAGTATGGTAAATGGTATGTTGTAAAATGAGCTATGAACCTATTATTAATATAATCAAATTTCTATGTTACTAATGTTTTCTACATGTACAGAAATAAAATATTTACCTGACGCGCGTTGATCTTCCACATCTTATCTTGGAATTTCTTTTCCTTCTTTAACGTATGCAGAAACCGCCGCGTCCGCGTCCAGTTCTAACTCACATTCGGAAATGGAGGACGTACATGGTTTCAAGTTATCTGCAAGGAAGCAATTAACTATTTCGCATAATCATTCAAATTTCAAGCCAAACAACTTCACCAACAACCAGCAATAAGGGGGAGCGCGCGACTCCCTCCACAGCGGCCTCGGCCTTCAAACTAGTGCCTTATTTTTTCTATTTTACCGCTTTCCTCAGACTGAAGCTCCTTTTATATCACTACTTTTTTTACACATACAATCAATCGGATACAACACCAATCAAGTACCACTCCCCTCAGCCAGAACTAACTTTGCAGCTTACGGTAACTAGAGGGCTGCTTCAACATCAGCTTACGGTAACTAGAGGGCTGCTTCAAAATCAAATTCAAGAATAGATTTTGCCCACCGTTTATTTCCTGCTCTGACGTGATGCACGTGTCCATACTAGAGTGGGACTCGCTGCCAATTAGCTGATCATCTCGAACTTTCTTCAACCGCTGAAATAAGACAGGATGTTGTAATCACGTACGAGTACACACAAACACACATACGTTCAACATACGTTCAACATAATGAGATCATGGCAAACGCCTAATTTTATTTTATTCGTACGTACTTAGTCTTGTTTTAGTACGTAGATGGAGGTGGTATTGGTATATACATAAATTTACGTACAGGGTAATTAAAAACAATTCGTCGCATTCATAAGCAAATGTGCAACAGGTTTGGGAGACGATCAATATGTGCATCGGGTTAATTGCGCGGACATTTTATGCACATCATACACGTAAACAAGAAAGCGGTACCTTTTTCAAAGCAGTTGGAGTCCGCGTTCGCTGCTCTATATCTTTTTGAAGGTTGATCGTTTGGGCGTTGATGTTGAAACCCCCGTTACACGTAGGCGTCGCATCTGTGTCACGGTATTTCTTCTTACGATTCGGAAGTTTTGAAGTATTCGGCGCCTTAGACGTGTTCTTGTCTAAACTACAAACATAATGCATAGTTCAGCGATGTCATCGACTAAATTAATAGAATGCGTTGGATGAAAAAAGACCAAAATGCAACATGAAGAATTACCTGTCCTGTCCTGCCGGCATCAATAATGAAGTCTCCAAGGGCAAAAGACTTGGAAATACAATTGTTCTTGTAGCGTCCGTTGAAACCACGATCACGTGATGATTGAGCAGGACACTTTCCGAACTTCCTCCTCGGATCCGGTACTGCAATACAAAAGCGTCACAATAACAGTCAACCGCTGCACATGGAAGATATGAGGCTGGATTCACATTTACGTGAGCAGTAAACAAACTATAATTGGCTGTGTCTCATCTCTTTGCGCGCAATTTGTTGCGCACGGAAGATCCGTGCAAAGCGGAAATATTGGTGAAACAGGCGTCTGGATCCTTTCTTGATTTTTTACGAACTAGATAATTACGGATGATCGCGACAATAAGGATGAAAAGCTATTCAGTTCAGCAACTAACCACACAAACCTGAGTAAATTGGAGTGTGATGTGAATTCAAAACGTCACCGCCAGAAAGACGTTGCTCATACATTTCCGAGCATTTGGTGTTCAAAAACTGCCTAAATTTCCCAGTCCATTAATGTTACTCCCGCGAACAGGGCAAATGATCATTGGACAAGAAAACAACGAGTAATATTTGTTCAAAACAAGAAGCAAGCAAAAACAACGGTTTCGACAATCCTCCGCACGCGGGCCATAGTTGGTGGTAGGCGGTGGCTGACATGAAAAAGGTGGAGCCAAAATCCGCGCGTTTGTCGCGGCTTTGTTTTCACACGATTTTACGACATTTCACACATCAAACTACGGTACCTATCTGCATTTTATATTGACACGTTTCAAAAATTCATGATATTGCACAGTAATAAATAAATTAAATGAATATAACAGACCATTATTAGGCTTGTTATTATTCATAATTATTGTGAATACAATATGAATTATCAAATAACTGGTGTTTTACTTAGAAAACTTGCTTGTTCAGTCACGATAGTCTTTTAAAAGGGCACACTCACAAGAAAATTATTGTTTTGTTACTTTTTTTTTTTATATTTTCCCGGTACTCTCACTCCACATGACAATGGATTTTCATAGTAATTTCTATACGTAAAAGGCAATTAGAACAGCCCGACGATCTGAAAACCCGTACATTAAATAAAAAAAGTCGCGTTTCATAAAAGGCTCCTATTTCTACGTTGTACACATTTGTGCTCACAATTTGCTGTTTATTGTCACTGCTTTCATGTACCTGCTCAGAAATTCAAGCATATGGTTCCAGAGAATCCGGTCATTCTAATTTCCGTCCCGTATAATTAATATTCTGTAAATACTTTGTCATGTCATGTGTACGTTGTCACGTGTAAACTCGTACGGAGAACCGGAGTAAATGAGAAAAGTTAGAAAAGTATCTTTCTCGCGAGTCCCACCCTTCAAAGGCTGAGGGCCCACATATAAAAAAATTTTCAGTGCTAAAACTCCCAGCTTCTTCAAATATGACGAAATCGTTTAACATAATAGGCAAAAGGTGATTAGTTTGGAAATGAAGATCGTAACTAGATACCGTAGACAGAAACAAGAACATAGACAACAAAGGCAAAGGGTTTTGCTGTTCAAACTTTCATAAAACTTCGAATGAACCACACCAATGTATTGAACATTAAAATCCAACTTTTTGGGTGCGAAGATAAACTCTGTCGACAACCAGAAAGTTGTTGACTACGTTTACTGACGCCTGTTCTTTAGCAGCCCGGAAGAATAATGCGTCACTCAACTTCAGGCAGCTCATGGGCTTAGAAAAACATGGCAGGTGCAGGGATTTTCCAGAACACTGAGAGCCGATGAGTTGCGCGCCGCAACTTTTCGGGAAACAAAATGCGCGCCGCAAAGGAAATGGAAAACAAAATGCGCGCGCCGAATAGAAATGGGGCGCAAAATGCGCGCCGATCCTTTGGGGGAAACACCGGCGCGGAATTTGCGCCCCGCAACATTTCCTCGCCGCTTCGGCAACGTTTCTGAAAGAGCTCGGAGGATCTGCCGTAACTGCAGCTGATGTACCTATATTTTTCCGCAAGCACTTCTCGCAGGTCTCACATGTGATCTGTGGTCGAGTGGCCTAAGGCGCTCTTTAGAGAAAGTAAGCTAACAAGAGTGTAGGTTCGAATCCAACACGCTGCTTTCTTTTTGCTGTTGTTACTTTTCCCGCAACGTTTCCGCGCCATTTCGGCAACGTTTTGGGGGTGTTTCCCGCAACAGTTTGGGGGTGTTTCCCGCAACAGTTGGGAGTGTTTCCCGCACCAAAACGGCAACCGGTGTCATTGAAAAATCTTTTGCGGCGCGCATCAAATTCTTTTGCGGGAAACACCCCCAAACTGTTGGCGCGCGCAACTCTTGAGTTTCGTTGAAGCTTGTGTCTTCGTGACCCCCCCCCCCCCCCTATTACTAAACTTGCTATAGTTCTTTACAATACCCAATTTTCACGCTGAATCCACTGGCACTGGGTTTATTTGAAGTAATTGTGATGTTTTTGGAAGGAAAGCGGAATTTTTGGGTATTCTTTACTTATAGAATGAATTGATAGAAACTGCCGCGCAGTTTACAGAAAATCGTTTATAAAGATGTTACTGTGAATAATACGTTTCCTGTAATTTCTTTCTAAGTAAAGTCTTTCTAAGAACCTCTAAACAATTTTTGCGGAGGCCGTTAGAGGCATCCTAAGCGACGGTGGTCTTGCGTTTAAGATGCGTATGTTTTTCAAAATAGGTGGCAATCCAAAAGTGTTTACTTACATGCTACTTGTTGCCAGAAAATATTCAATGGAATGAACGGATTCCGCTAGGGGATCTAATGGATAGTGTATCCAGTAAAAAAACGTTTGACGTGATATTTTCGCTCATTTTAGCAAATAACATGAACCTATTTTTTCACGAAGGGCAAAAATTCTCGATAACTAGTGTAAGTGTAGGAGATCCTGCTTCTGCAGATGCAGACAGCAATTAATATTATTTCGTAATAGTTGTTATTTAGGATTAGGATGTTTGTAATTAGTTTGTAAACAGGATCTCCTACACTTACATGTAAGTGTAGGAGATCCTGGTGCACAACAACAATGACAAGCAACATGTGTTACCCTACGGGTGGAGATCCTGTTTACAAACTAATTACAAACATCCTAATCCTAAATAACAACTATTACGAAATAATATTAATTGCTGTCTGCATCTGCAGAAGCAGGATCTCCTACACTTACACTAGCATGTTTCGTAATATGATTTATTTGAGTAAAAGACTCCTAAAGTGTCCCGGAGGTCGCTAGAGAATCTTCTGATGGAATATGGACCCATGTGTTTTATATGAGTTTTTATATTTTTGAGCGGTTTCCGCTAATTCTGCTTCGGGCAAAAATTCTCGAAAACTAGAAGGTTTCGTGAAAACGTTAATTAGAGTAAAATACTTCTAAAATATGCGCGGAGGTCGCTAGGTAGTTTTCGGATGGAAATATTGACCCACAAAATTTATATAAAATTTTATATGTTTGAGTCACTTTCACTAAAACAGCGCCGGGCGTAAATTTTCGAAAACTAGAAGGTTTAGAGATATGGTTTATTTGAGTAAAATACTCCTAAAAACGACCCGGAGGTCGCTTGGCAGTTTCTGGGCGGATATATTGACCCACAAATTTTATATGAATTTTTATATTTTTGAGCGGTTTCCGCTAATTCTACGCCGGGCGTAAATTTTCGAAAACTAGAAGGTTTCATGAAAAGGTTTATTTTAGTAAAATACTCCTAAAATATGCGCGGAGGTCGCTAGGCAATTTTATTTACAATATAATAAATCACACATTTTACATAAAAATTTTAATTTTGGGTAAAAAGCAAAAAAAAAAATATTTTTTTTGCGTGAAAATGACCGTTTAATTCGTCATTTCGTACATTCTTGTAGTGTCTAGCACGCTGCACGCGCGCATTCTCTCTTGTACACCGTATAAACGATCGCTTTGAGACGCTAAATACTGCATTGTGCGGCAAAACAGCGTTTTTTTGGTGATGGTGTTCGTGTGTGTACATATGTCTATAAAAACTATTAGGGCGCGTTCGGGATGAGTTTTCCGAAAGGTTCTCATGCAAATTCATCGTTCGGGATGCACATTTTGGAAACGTTCTAATGTTTGGAGACAGCAAAAAATATAGTACGAATTTGCATGTTAAACATGCAAATACTATAGATTTAAGCATGCTTGGGAACCCCATAATGTTTTCAAACTGTTAAAAAAGAGAACAATTTAATTACGTATACACCCGACTTTATGGAATAAACGCAAGACATGGGACACGCTTGACAAATAGTAATGTAGAAGCTAATACATAAAAATTGAGTAGAGATTTGATATTAGATAAATAGTTATATTGGAAGTAAAAAAAAAGTTATATTGAAGTAAACAAATAGTTGTATCGAAGTAAATAAATACAAATTGAGTACCTTATTAAAAATTATTTTGAAAAATAACTGATCCTCAAGG
The DNA here is from genome assembly GCA_036852015.1 of Pelodera strongyloides. Taxonomy (NCBI): domain Eukaryota; kingdom Metazoa; phylum Nematoda; class Chromadorea; order Rhabditida; family Rhabditidae; genus Pelodera; species Pelodera strongyloides. Next base: position 236,240 of record JAANDG010000182.1, read on the forward strand.
GTATTATGTAGGTACCTCTGGTGGTGGGCGCCCGCACGCACGGATCTCTAGCTCCAAAGGTAACGAATCCAAAGAACAGAACATACTATAATTAACACATACTTAAAGCGAAATACCACCCGGTTTGGGGTTTTTTCACCAAAAATAGTTTGAAAAAAGTTATAAACGAAAATAAACATAAAAACACAAACAAATAAGTGCATCTTGTATAAAAATGTTCTCAAACAACCATTTTTTGCGATTTTGTATGGGAAAATTCGCTTCCGGCGATTTGCCGATTTTAATACTAGCACGGCCCCGGAAAAATCGAGGGATGGCCTTTTCAAATGATCACACACTCCGAAGCAATCCAAATGACGAAATGTTGACAAAATATTTTGAATTTCGCTAGTAAAAGTCCAAAAATGCACATTTTGAAAACGGCGGTAAACGCACGGTTGCTTACTCCTCCTCTTTTCGTATTTTTTTGTTGAGACCGACCGCTAATGGGGTTTGCAAGTATGCCAAAAACCGCGAGTTTTCCTTGCAAGTATCAATTCGCAAAATCGTGTGCTTTTTACACAACTTTACCGTAACTTTGACACATCCGCACTATAGAAAATCCGCCATCAAAGACATTTTTTGTTGAACAATTGGTCCCGTGGCGATCGGTCGTAAAAACTGCCTGTAGATATGCTCGTGTAGTGCCAAGATACGGTAAATTTTTCGATACTTGCAAGGAAAATCGGGCATACTTGCAAACCCCATAATTCGCTTTAATAAAATATATATTTTAAAAGCAGAACAACTAAACAAAAAAACAATAGCAAAAATAATTACAAAATTAGGGGTTGTACGGGGTTTATGAAATACAAACTAACTAAAGTGGTGGAGAAGAGTCCGAATAGTAAGATAAAGGCCGGGTTTAGTACCCCGCGCTGCGCAATTAAACCCCATGAATTTTGAAACCAGCAAAACAGCAGTGAACGCGCAGTTGACCTCTTTCCTTATTTCGTTCCGCCGCTCCGCCCATTAACCATCCACCGACCAGACGAAGTCCTGCGGTTATTTTGATGTCCATTCACCCACAATTTGGCTTTATTTGTTCCGCACCCACGCTTTGACTTTATGTAAGAGTTTGTTGCCCTCGTTGAGCATTAGCCGTTCCAAAACTCGTCGAACGGCGTACCCTCCCTTCATGAATAATTCCTTCTACATTTTTATTTGAGCAGCATGATATCTAATTTGTTTGATTTATTTGTGTTTTACGTTTCTCTGTTTATGCTCATTTGTTCTGGTTTTTTAACCACTCCTTATGCGCTAGCAACCTTTATGGAATGGTGGAATAACGCACATTTGAAGGAAAATTGGATTATGCAAAGAATTTTAGTAATGACTGCAGAAGAAGGTGGGATAGCGGTGGACACACCAGAGGGAAGCGAAGTTAAGAAATTGAGATCGGAGGCCGAAAGCGAGGATGTAAGTTCAGTCTTTCATAAATTCTATACTCTTCTAGTATCCATTTTCTTGCGCATGTCCTATATTTGGGTCTTGACTTGAGCTGGGCTGAGTCAGTCTGTGTGCACGTGCAGTCACTGTTTCGTATCATATTTTCTTCAGTGGTGTACTACGTTTAGACCGACTTGCTTTTCAAAAGTGAACGCATCCGGTTGTTGATTCAAAGATGCTTTGGAGACAATGGAGGCCTGCTCGAGGAACTCACTGCCGGTTCATCTGCAACTCTCCGTTCCACTATCCAACAGCGACTGTCGGAGATGAAGTTCTTCAAGAAACCTAACTTCGGTAGGCACATTTCCAATCCGGAGGCTTCTTCTTGTGTAAATACTCGTCAACGTGTATAAATATATATATAGTGTTCCAAAGTGTCGGAAGACAATTTAGGTAAGTTAGATGAATACATTATTCGGTGTAAGTCGAAGCAAAGCGGAAAAAAAACAAGTAACACAATGAAATAATGGAAACGGTTGAAAAGAAGTTGAGAAAAGCACACGATGAGACAAAGACTACTCACAAATATAGTATATTGTAAGTGTAGGAGATCCTGGTTCTGCAGATGCAGACAGCAATTAATATTATTTCGTAATAGTTGTTATTTAGGATTAGGATGTTTGTAATTAGTTTGTAAACAGGATCTCCACCCGTAGGGTAACACATGTTGCTTGTCATTGTTGTTGTTGTGCACCAGGAATAAACGGTGGTGGCTAACGCGTGTATTTCACAATCTACCGTACACGCATTTTATATTATTAGAACAATATTGGCGCGGGTGAACGCCAATATTGATATGGCGACCGCGGAGGTCTGCCACTTTTCACCATTCCCCCGGCAGACTTCCAAACTTACAATCTTCGTCTGATTCAACAATTTCAACACAACATTTTCATAATATTCTTTAATTTCCTGAACACTATGTCGGCAGATCGTCAGTATTTCACCCGAATTCCAACTTCCAACTATGCTGGTTTTGCCAACATCTGCAATATAAACTTCTCTGCTAATATTGAGTACGCTATCCGGTCAAGAAAGTGTGAGGAACAACTGTTTATATCTCAGGAGCTGCAACCAAACCACCGGAAGCTAAGTTTCCATATAATTGATAGTTAGAGAAGTTCAATATATCTAGTGCATTCGTTAGTTACTGGACAATATTTTTAAAATTGAATTATCAAGTAAAAGTTTGAAAATTGTAACGATTAGCAGCCCCATAAGGACAACCCAGCTGTGCTAGGGATATATATATTATTGAATGTAAATGGTAATATTTATGGACCCCGCTATGATGATGTGCGAGACATCGCCGGCAACACATAAGGAAGGGAGGTTGGGCAGCTAGGGTTTGCCGGATCCCATTGATAGCCAGTTGGAGGGAAATAAAAAGAACTATAGTTATCCAGAAGGGTTCGCTGAGAATAACTAGTCCTTATGTATTCATCGTTGAGTGAAGAAATAATTGCCCTAGGAGTTTGCGCTAGATTTTACTGTTAAGTTTTAATGATTGTGTTTACAACCAGAAGTTATTGTTGAATCATTTTGTTAGCCATTATGTTGCGTTAATATCTTGTATTTGTAAAGATCATGATAGATGGCACACACATTTTTTAGCCACTAGAAGTTAACATCTAGAAAATGCTTATTTGAAGAAGTTATAAGATCATGTAATTGTTATTCGTGGTTCGTTTCTTAAGAAGAGCTGGGGACCAGCTCTTGTTGGGAAACGGAGATGTAAGTGTAGGAGATCCTGCTTCTGCAGATGCAGACAGCAATTAATATTATTTCGTAATAGTTGTTATTTAGGATTAGGATGTTTGTAATTAGTTTGTAAACAGGATCTCCACCCGTAGGGTAACACATGTTGCTTGTCATTGTTGTTGTTGTGCACCAGGAATAAACGGTGGTGGCTAACGCGTGTATTGCACAATCTACCGTACACGCATTTTATATTCTTAATACAATATTGGCGGCGGGTGAACGCCAATATTGACAATATTGGCGTTCACCCGCCGCCAATATTGTATCTAAGAATATAAAATGCGTGTACGGTAGATTGTGCAATACACGCGTTAGCCACCACCGTTTATTCCTGGTGCACAACAACAACAATGACAAGCAACATGTGTTACCCTACGGGTGGAGATCCTGTTTACAAACTAATTACAAACATCCTAATCCTAAATAACAACTATTACGAAATAATATTAATTGCTGTCTGCATCTGCAGAAGCAGGATCTCCTACACTTACATCTCCGTTTCCCAACAAGAGCTGGTCCCCAGCTCTTCTCAAGAAACGAACCATGAATAACAATTACATGATCTCATAACTTCTTCAAATAAGCATTTTCTAGATGTTAACTTCTAGTGGCTAAAAATGTGTGTGCCATCTATCATGATCTTTACAAATGCAAGATATTAACGCAACATAATGGCTAACAAAATGATTCAACAATAACTTCTGGCTGTAAACACAATCATTAAAACTTAACAGTAAAGTCTAGCGCAAACTCCTAGGACAATTTTTTCTTCACTCAACGATATAACATAAGGACTAGTTATTCTCAGCGAACCCTTCTGGATAACTATAGTTCTTTTTATTTCCCTCCAACTGGCTATCAATGGGATCCGGCAAACCCTAGCTGCCCAACCTCCCTTCCTTATGTGTTGCCGGCGATGTCTCGCACAACAACAACAACAATGACAAGCAACATGTGTTACCCTACGGGTGGAGATCCTGTTTACAAACTAATTACAAACATCCTAATCCTAAATAACAACTATTACGAAATAATATTAATTGCTGTCTGCATCTGCAGAAGCAGGATCTCCTACACTTACAATATAAATAGAAAACTATATGTGGTCAGTATTTAATCAAGCATTGAAAAGTACACGGGTAATTTTATTTCTAGCAAGCGTAAGGTCAGGAATATTGGATCTTTTGCATGTTTGTTGTCTTCATGCTGAACCAGATACGCATGCAATGGACACTGGCGAGGGCACATCCTCGATGGGGTAAAGTTATTAAATTATATTTTCAGCCACGCCGAATTAAACAATGCCCATTTTGACCAGTTTTGTACGGCACCCGTACCCTATGTCTGTGCAAGCTTGAATCAGGTGCCTGAATTCAGAATTCATACAAACACATGGCAAATATTACCCGGTTCTAGGCCGCATATTTTGTTTTGTAAAGACTCGATTTTTTTTCAGCAGTGTACTTCGCATGCCAGATCTCGATGCCGCTCCCCATACAGCGGAACATTCTGCTGTGCTCTTCCTGACAATGTTGCACGGACGAATTCTTTGTGAAAAGAGTAATGCGGTCGGTTTTTCCAGTCTCTGTTTTAGTTTAATGTAATTTAAAGGGCGCATTTAGGACAACAACATGGTTTCTTTTCTGTGTATCAAATGTGCCAAGTCATGGGCACAACAGGCACTAATGTTTATGTTTTCCTCCATCTTAAACGCGTAAAGGAATTAAATCCCTTGTTCTATCGTCACATATTCAGCAGATTCGTTTCTGAGTTACATAAAGTATGCAGTTGCAATATGTGTCTCCTATCAAGTGAATGACTAAACTATGTGGTGGTACTTCTCCAACTTTCAAAGCAATTTAAAACCAATTTGCAAAAACCAATAAAAATTTAGTTTGTCACGGATTACGAGAGCGAATTTTGCACACTGATGGCGTCGTGCGTTTTGCATTCACTCGCGTTTGCGCTCCGTGGAGATATGGCGCCGAAGTTGGTCCTTGTCTTATTTCTTTTAATTGTAAGTGCAGATTGCGGACCTGTTTGTTCGGGCTCGAGCACAACGTTTAAGTTTACATCACATGATAAATCTTTGAAAATGTCAGTCGATCGGCTCGGCTAAATGAGTATATTAAAAATTAAAATATACTTGGCGTTATTTAATAAATTATCTTTTAGGTTGAGTGCCTCGCGTGTTCGCGTTGCTTTCATTCGTCTATCGTTCCTAGGAACATTGACCCCGGTATTTATGCAGGATTTGGTGGTCAGCTGTGCCACACACTCAAACACGAATCTACTGAAGCAGGTAAGAAATTATACTTGCTAAATTTTTTTTTCATTTCTGAATTTTGAGCTGCGCATGCGGACTGCGAAGTGGTGAATTCACTAGCCAACTATACTGTCCTTTGCATTTCAACTAATGCTTAATTATTTCCATAATTTCATTCCGTGCCTGCGCGCGAATTTTTCCGATTTAGTGTTTGAAAAGTCCATCAGTCTGCCTCCACCTCTAACGCCTAACGCGCCGTTAGTTTCTTACCGATTTTTGTTTTTGAACGTTTTTATTTCTAATTTCCTAGGTATTCGACCCTATTCTCGCATGGCAACGCGATAGTATTGTGGGCCAGACCTTCACCACTCCGGATAATATTCTGCATTTGCCACTGCAATTCCTTCAGCAACTTGTTGTAATTAAACTTCCCAATAGTACACGAAGACCTATCGCGGATTTGGTAAGTTTTCTTAATTACGGTAACGATGGGATTGATGTGTCAATTATCTAGAGTCTTACTTATTGGTTATTTGTGTTTTTGAAGGAATAAGGAAGTATTGGTATTCTCAGTTTGCTTCAAAATCTCGAATTGGTTTAGATCGTGAACAGAGATGATTTCTTGCCAGAGTCGTTCACTTCTGCTGCTGAAGGTTGGTCTTAATTCAATCAAGTTTAATCATTGCTTTATGTTTTGCTACATTTTTA